>CALNHX010010586.1:0-38955 GCA_940337035.1 Agriotes lineatus
CCATATCTCTTTCGCCTCTTTATTAATCATTTTCTTTTGCTTCTTTTCCATTTTTTTATTGTCATATTCTTTATCTATACCATTATTCATAACCTTATCCTTAATCATTTCCATATTCGGCCTCATTGTTCCGTCCTTTATTAAAATTCCTTTTACGAGTTTTTTGGCTGGTATTTACATATTTTCTGTTGGCTTGGGTCCCAATCATATCTTACTCCTTCTATAAATAATTTCATATAACCCCTTTTAACAGTTTTTCCCTTTTCACGTTCCTCCTTCAAAATTTTATATAACTCGGCTTGTATCTTTCTTTCTTCGTATGTCATGTCATTATCAATACTGATTTTTGAGTCTTTTAATAGACTTTTTCTTTTCATGACTTCTTTTTTCTCCTCCCAAGAACTTAATTTGACAATAAATATTTTCATGTCCTTTTTTCCGTTGATAAGATAACCGTCTTGAACGTTTGGCCTAATCTTCAGTTTATCCATTAATAGCTGTTCAGCCTCTTCCTTTATCCTACTTTCTTCCAATGCAATTCCCTTGATGACAATATTATTTTTCCGCTTAACTTGTTCCTGCTTCTCTATTTTTGCTTCTAACAAGCCAATTCTTTTTTCTAAAGTAGCTTTTTCGTTCTTCCATTCTGCAGCTTGCCTTTGCCACTCCATTTCCGCCTTATTAAACTTGTCATTCAGTTTCGTAAATTCTGCTTTCATTTCGGAGTGTTTACTATTTTGATCTGTTTTAATTTCCTCTAATTTCTTTAAGATTTCTTCCATATTTTCGGTTTGATTCTTTACAGTTACAGTATCTTTTTTAAGGGTTTTTATAATTTTAGTGTTCTTTATAGAATCGTTCTCCCACTTCTCAAATTCTAGAGGATCCTCTGGATTCCTTTTCCTTTTAATATACTCCTTTATACTATTTGTGCTGTTCGCCCTTTCCCTACCCTGACTTTTCCCCAATTTACTCATATATGTATTCAAGTTATATGTATCTTACGTGGTATCGGCCCCGTATGACACGATGTTAACGTCCGTCGGGCGAAGGTATTGCGTCTAGCATTAAACGTTAAACTAAATTAATGCACTTTATATTTTATAACGTCCGCAAAACTCTCTTCTTTAAACCGGATCGCTTTCGAATTTGCGCTCCGCGCCCGAGTTTAGCACCGCGGCCGCGCACGAATTCGTGCTCGCTTTATTTCCAGCGTTTATTATGCGCTCGCAAAATGCACCAATCACATTCGTCGATGTGACGTATGTCGTGACGTCGCGCCAGCTGTTGTGCCGTATACACTATCAGCGCCCAACACTTCGCACAATTTATAAAGATTTCGCCTTTGTTTAAATACCCGAAGCCCGACCTTTATACTATCACCAAACTTCACCCCTTACTCTGTCTACTTTCACTGTTCACCGTTTTTAAACACTTCACTTTCGACTTAAACTCATCAAAAACTTCGCGAGCCAAGGTTGCGCGATTGCAATTTGCTTGACGTCACGTGACGTGATAATATATTATACTAAATAAATGAACTTACTTAAAATAAAGTAAAAGCGCCGTCGCAAAGACCAATATATTTTAAAATAGTATGATCGATGGTGTGAAAAGATTTAATGAAGTCAAATAAATCAATAGTGCCCAATATCATACTTTACTAAGTTGAAGTAAATCGGAAAACCAATTTCGTTACTACTCGCGCAGTAATTTTGTGTTCTAACAATTCGCTTTTCAACATTTTGTGCTTGCCAGGTTTCAATAGTCAGAAGACACTCCACGTAGAAGAACGGGTGGTCCGGTGAATTTTTAGGGATTCTACATTAGCAGAAAATTTCGCATAGGTGAGTCAACCTAGGTCAACTCTCTGCGCCCAGTCGCAAAATTTCCACCTCTCTCCCTGGAAAAAGAGAGGTGATGGTTGCCAGCCGGAGTGCGAAGCTTATCCGAGGTTTTGTTGGAATTATAACTCATTCTCATGGGTTTTCTTGAAAACACAGTATAGTAGTGTCTCACTGCTTTCTGCACTTTCACTTCAGCCGCCCACTAGGGATCAGACGTTGCAATACTTGCTGTTCCGGAGAGAGACATTTCCCTATCCGTCACCTGGAGACGCGCCCCTATGGGTTAAAGGTTCCCTACTTGGAACGACGCAACAACAAAATAAATTTCAAATTTTACAATAAAAATTGAGATCGTTTTTAAAATCCATTTTATACAAAACCACAAATATCTAGAGCAAGTTACTAATGATTTGGATGTCGCCTTGTTGGGCGGAGCTATGACGTCACGGTGACGTACTTGAAAAAGGCTAATTTTAACTATATTTTATTCACTGATAAGAAATTTGTTGGAAGTACTATTCTCAATAAACATTTGTAACCTTGGTTAAAAATTATCGGTACTAATACATCAATAATAATTTGTGTACCTAGGCGAGAAAATCATTTTCCCGCCGTGGTTCACACAGTATTTTTTATCCTACACAACAAAAATATATTGACGTTCATAATTACGTAGCTCGTAACAACAGTAATTAACACGTACTTTCGAATAATAACGGGTAAATTAGTCAGCTGCACGTATACAATTTGACAATAAGAAACAAACAACAATTGATGAACTACCAGTAAACAATAGTAAACGGCCTCCTCGATTAGGACGCACGTGATTTATTTTTGCGCCTAGCCGCGAAAACTAACATTTTCGCCGCTAGCCGTGCAAACGTATACTTTCGCGCGTCTGTAGAGATGCGAAAAGCGGATTTTCATACAGTGAAGGATAAAAAAACAATTATTTCGAAATTAATTATTTGCTAGAATTAATAATTTGGGAACAATGAGCATGTTATAAAATGAGTTTTTAGCGGACTTTTTCCACTGTCTGGGTATTTTTCACACGACTTTTCGAGAGTTCTTGATCTACTCGCGCCATCGGGCGTGCTTTCGTACGTCTTTTCTACGTACAGTAGTGCCTACCCCGGGATTTGAACCCGGGTCCACTGATCACTTGTGGTTACGAGTCTGTCAATCTTACTACTGCGCCACCAACGCGGTCATATCTTTTAGTATCAAACTTATATATGTTACCGCTATATGCGCAGTAGCCTATGCGCAGTGGTCTATTTTTGTATTATTCTGCGCAGCAGTGACATTCAACTAGGATTGATTTGTGTGCTAGTCTGGCTAATTGTACCTCTGCCAGTGTTATGTATGTAGCTTCTTTCAGCTTTCTATGCTCCTACGGAAACTGTTTCCTGTTTAGCTACTATTTATATGTTATCCCATTGTATGCGGTGGTCTTCGTTTCAGACGTGTGACGTTGGATTTGGTGTTACAGAGGAATGTAAGGTGGTTGTTCCTTTAAGGCCCTTTTTGAATTAATTTCGGGTCCGTGACGATTTCAAGATGTTATTTGGGTTGTTATATATTATACCTGTTATGAGTTCTCGAGGGAACTTTTTTCACTGCCTGAGTGATTTTCACACGACGCTTCGCGAGTTTTTGACCTACTCCCGTCATCAGGCGTGCCTTCGTACGGTTTTTCTATTTACATTAGTGCCTACCCCGAGATTTGAACTCGGGTCCACTGGTCACTTGCGGTGACGAGTCTGTCACTCTTACCATTAAGCTACCAACGCCACACACCACTACCTTTTTTCGATCTCGGTAAACAACCTATTTCCAGATGGTGTTAATTCACAAACGTCCAAATATAAAACTTGAGCAAAATCTTTATAAAATAAAATGAACCACCTCAAATTGGTGTGTAGCGGCTGACTACTAGTACTTTACTAAGAGCTGTAGTTAAAAAAATTATTGTGCTGCCAATTCTTGAATATTTTAATTATTATGCAATGTTTGATATTAAAAAGCAGACTATTATTTATTGGGTTTCAATTCCGTTGGTATTTTACTATTAACATTTTTGCTAGATATGAGGATAATTTTTAAATTGGACACATTGGCATTATCGCTAAATGTTAAACCGCAAGGAATTTCAGATATGGAACAGTTTATTTTTCAACCTTTTTACGTGCCGCATTGCTTTTATTTATAAGTTTGTACTGAAGTGGATTTATGAAGGGAATCATTTTCATATTTTCAAAGCTATCGTCACGGTATGTTATATTCAATGCCGAAGTTATATACGCAATACGCCTCTACTGTAATATTTTCAATTGTAGTTTAATTATTCTCCTATGGAAAGCATTACATAACTACAATATTCTATATTTACACTGCTAAACTGCGATAAGTTATATGGGGAAGAATAATATTCCGCATTTAGAGATATAATACTCAAGACGGAACGCTGTCTGTATAGTCAAATTATGAAACTGTTATTTATTCTAATCATCTCTTCAGTCATTACTTATTCTAAACAACAGGTAAGTACAATTTTAATAATAACGAAATCAGCTATCTAGTCTAGATCGCTTATCTAAAGCCGCTCGGTATTTTAGTAAAAATATTATATTACTCACAATTTAAGTAGGATATAAATTTGAACTGTACATGGCTATTGCTTACATCTTACTTTTTATACAGGGTGTTATAGAAATGAGTGCAAATATTTTAACCACTGATAGAGGTCACCAAAATGAACAACTTTACTATTTATCATTTTTCATTTAATCGCATATTTTTTCAATCATTTATCTCCCCTAAATTTGACGAGCCGCTTGGTACGCAAATCTAAGCTAAAGGTGAACGACACAAGTATATTAAAACTGCAAAGTTCTTGCACAAAAAAACAATAACTTACCTACTTCAATAGATAAAGTGCGTTGGTAACAAGATGTGAACTAAAAGTGTTATCAGTATCTATGCAGTTTTTGTTGGTTTGCATATCAAAGAAATGTTTTTTGTGTTTTGCGCTATAAAATTAAAATATTATTCCATAGGCGGGTATGCATTTTTAGAGTAAAATTGTTTTGAATTTCAACTCAGTTTTGAGGGCGTTTTCGAAAAAATGATAAATGGAGAAGTTGTTCAGTTTAACAAGTTCTATTACGGGTTAAAATATTTGCACTCATTTCCATAACACCCTATATATCAATAAATTTAATGTACAATAATTTATTGAAAAGCGTCTAGTAGGTAGCTTTCGCATTAGCTATCTCTTTTGATTTTTAATTTTTCCAAGTTTATAGTTATATTTCGAATTGTCAGATCGTTCTAGATCTAAATTGTAAAGTTTAAAAACATTTTCCAAAATTGTATGAACCTGCCATAAACAGTATTACCATACTAATAAACGTAACAGGAAGTATAAACTTTTAAATAATATTTTCTCTAGATGTCAGCAGACGTGCTCGAGGACATAGGGGAGTGCTTAGAAGAAACCAATGTTCCCCCGGATATTCTCCAAAAGGCTTTCGCAGAGGGTGATTTAGTAGACAATGAAAGTTTAAAATGTTTTTTGAAATGTACATTTAACAAAATGGGGTACATGTCAGAATCTGGTGTTATACTCGCCGATGTTATAAAATCTCAAACACCACCAGGAATGGATAAAACTCAGGCCGCCAGAATTGTTGACTTCTGTAGTACCTCTGCGGGAGCTAATGCATGTGAAACTGCATTTAATTTCGCAAAGTGTAGCACTGAAGAATTTAAAAAGCTTATATCCAGTTAATCATTGCTATTGCCAAGTGTCACTAAAAAGCAATTGTCAGGGTGCTCGTTAAAAAACCATATTACTATAGTACTTGATAAGTGCGTTTGTGGGTTAAATAAAAAATAAAAACAGCAATATTTTAATAATGTATAGATATATTTGGGTAGATTTAAACCAAAATCGGTCGTTGACTATGATGAAAGAAATCTGGCAGACGTGTTGTCATTAAACGGGAATGTTAACACCCTGAATCTATTTTGAACTCATCGAAAACCTCAACGTCTATATTGATGGTTTGTGCTGCAGATGTAACTTTAGTACCTATATTCATTATTTACCAATCTTTCTAATTTATTAGACACGTCAACTTTTGTAGGTCCAAACGATCTCGATAAGGTCGTACAGAATCCTGTTAGAATGATCAGAAGACCGTCAATGGGTGATTCAGCACAATAGCCCTTCCATACTACTCAAGATACTCCTCGAAAATAAAGAGGCGACAATTATTTGTCTTTGCACCTTTCTGTCCATGCCGTTGGTAAATGTCAAGCATTTTTTTACCAAAGTACTCGATACACATATGTCATCCGCAGGATGTGTATTACTCCAGCATGCTAATAAAAAAACTAATCACGAAAACAGAACTGACAGCTAGCAATGATCCGAATTAGGGAAGGGGGACATATACCACTAATATACTAAAACAACTTCAATATGGTGGGGATTAAAATGAACTTTGAAGAAACCTAAGAAAACATATTTAGAGGTGCAGTCTGGCCGGAGTGTCACCAACGGGGAGCTCGACTCTTCCGATTTAAAAGTAGAGCAACGCTGACACAATTAATCAAAAGATAATGTCCATATCAGTTCAAGTGGTAAAGAACATAATATACCCAATAATAAACGTGGAAACTCTCCACAAGATCAAACTGGAGGCTACTTTGTATATCGCAAAATGCAGTAGGCTGAGCAAAATTACAGTGGAATGAAATAGAGACTTGTGTTTTAAGTTTCCAAAATTGTCAGCGAAAGCGAAATCAAGTCGATTAAAAACAATTACCAGAAAATGTATCAGCATATGAAGGTATTAAAGACATATTCATATGGGCGAGTGTCGAAGATAAAAGCTTTGTCTATCCACATGATGCGAAGGATTGTTTGCTGCAGTAAAAAAATAGACGAGGGCTATTTCAATTTCCATGTAACTTCTAGAATATACTTAATATCTAGTTTTTATATCCTAAGCTAAACTAGTATTTTTATTATAGAAATGTGCTACGATTTGAAATTTTTGTTGATTTTACGTTAACATTTTTAAAATGTCAACAAAGGATCGTAACGTTTTTGTTTCATGTTCCAATGAAAATCTTTCGTACAATTTATTTTTGTTCCATCTTTGGAAAGTAGGTTTTTTAAAACATTTCTCTATATCAAGTCACACACAAACGTGTCTAAGTCGATATAAACATTAAAATACGCGTCTGTATTAAGCTACGAGATGGCTTGATGCACAGGTATATTTTCTAAAGACAACGTTATAAAAAACTTTTTTTTTCATCATTTATATACAAATTAGGTCTGGATTAAATTTTTGAATCGAATTTGAGTAAAATTAATGAGATTACGAGATTAGAGTCTACCAGTCCCTTCCTGCCTCGCACTACTTCCAGTTTTTCAAACTTGCTGACCAAATTCTTCACCAAGTTATAAAATGTCCAATAAGTAGGTAAAATATTGATATATCTCTCGGAATTCTACAAAACCAGAAGAAATGGAATGGGCTTATTCGTCATCAACCTGAAAGTCGCTCCCAAAGTAAGATTTACTAATGAATGCTCTTTTAAATATAGCAAAAATCATTCGCACAATCTGCTAGATTTGTCAAAAAAATAGTAGCAATTTTTATTTTAGTCTAGTAATAGCCTTTTTATTCCTCAAACAGCTCAGGATCAGTTTTTTTGTATCGCTTAATATGTACAGAAATTTGCGGTTTATCAATTATAACACTATTACTGCTCAGTAGATACTCTAAAATGGCACATCACATTTGTATTCAGATTACTTGGTATAACCATCCTTTAGAAACTTTTCAATAGTCATTTGTAACCATGCATGAAAAGTTCCACATTAAATTGTATTTGTTAAAAAAACAGTGGAATTTTTTTTTAATGATAATTCGCTTGTGTATAGACTGTCTCGTCATAAATACAATGCAAGAAAACCTGCAAAGAGATTTATTTACACGAAACTTCCCTGGCGCGAATTACATCAATTTGCAAATGAAAAAAATGCAGTCCGCTGGAGATGGAACTCCGCACTCCCAAGTGAATGCTTCTAGTGCTATTTCTAGTCCGCCACTCGGTTCGCCGGTTGAACCGGTAAGCCATGCCCATGCTCGAATTATACGCGTTTCTGCTGCGTTGTAGAGACCCATGCTATTCTGCCAATTTGTGATGTTAAAGGCTGATCTATGTGCAAGTTATTACTTTTATCTATTTCTCAGTTAAAGCAAAAATAAACAGAGTTTTATTGTTTTAGTGCTTACCCTGTACATATTTGTCTGAAATTTCCTAGATTTCATGCCAGGTAGACATATAATCTGCATGCAAAATATCGTCTTCCTCCAACAAATAGTTTTTGAGTTATACCGCCAACAGACAGACAGACAAACGGAATTGAGAATAACTGTTTTCGTCATCTAGCGAGCCTGAAACGTGAAGATATGAAGAAATTTCGGCAATGATATTTTTGCGATTACAATACATCCTTCGTCTTTCAGATGAGGGAAGTAAAAATATTCATTTATTTATCAGTTCATTACCTTTAGCCTCTTTTACCTTCCGATGTCGAGGACTATATTACTTATTTAAAAATCGTTATCGTTTTAAGTTTACACAATTCATTGAAAACCCCTAACCACACAAATATTATCAACCGCTAAAATACGTATTTCGACAGATAAGCTTCACCAAATCACCAGTGATCACTAATGATTTGGTAAACAGCATATATTTGCCCATCTTTGTCGGGTTAGTCCCGCTCTTCAAGGCTACTGAAGGTGACAAGTTAGTTGTCGAAATACGTATATAGCGGTTGTTTGTACCTTTTTTAATAGATTTTTAGACTGAAAGTTTTTTATTATGCTGCATTCCTAAAAAATCTCCAATAATGATCTCAGAAATTAAAATAAAAACCATGTTCCATTAGAAAATAGAATCAAGAAAAAAGCATAATGAGATTGGCGTTAATTAATACTAAAGGTATTCTATAAAAACTGTAAAATTAATAAGTAACTAAGAAATAATAATAACAAAATTAATTGTAATACTTTTCCATGACTACTTGACTCGAGTAAAACTATATTCAAAATAAGCTTCTCATTTTCAAGAACAGAAACTTCAATGCTGCTTTACAAATGGCAGCAAAGATGAATAGAGATGATTCCAAAGAAATCAATTACTAATAAGAAAGGTCTAACAAGAAATCAATAACAAAAATGTACATTATAAAGCTTTGTAGACATCATAAATAATGAAAGCACGTGACGAGTTACGTTTAGATATTTAGTGCTCTTAATGCTCGAGTAATGTTCAAGCATCGATTTGACATTTTCCAGTATTGATTGAGCATTAATGTTATATCATTTGAATCAACAACATTTCCATTCAGTTACTTACTTTTGAATAGTTTAGGGTAAGCAGCTTCCTATAGTATGTTGATTCCTTAATATGCGACATGCCAATGTTAGCTATCAGATTTAGGTTTGTAACCGCATCTACCAAGAGTGTTAAATGGGTTGCCTGTGTTACGCGTATTACGTCAATCTTTTTTGGTGTACAAACACGTATTCATTCTACCTTATACCTTTGTCCACTTTTGAGTTGATTTATTTGTGAACTAAAATTACAACTCTGTACAAAAATATATAAATTACTACATTTTTCTTAATGTTTTGTCTTTATTTAATAGAACAACTAAAGCATCGTTCTATTACTTAAAGTATGTTCTATATTGATACGGTTATACGATATTATAGATTCAGATGGTAGATCACTAGAAATAATGCTGTCAATAGTCTGCATAACAATTTCTATTCTGTCTAAAACCTTACGCTTTGATTCATCAAGTAATGTTAGTTTAGACAATCAGTATTTACCTTTCATTACTTCCATTTATAATTATGTATCGATGATGAATATTACATGTTACCAATTTTATTAATAAATTACCTTTATATGAACAGATTGGGCGATATAGCTTGAAGTCCCTTACTGATTGGACCTGCAGCCTAAAGTACACATACATTGTATGACATTATTGCAATTGACAATTAATTCTGACAGCTATAAGTTTAAAAACCAACAATATGACTTATGTAATACAAGCGCAGACAAAACCGATATTATTTTAGTGCATAGTGGAATCCGTAGACATGCAAATTCACATTACTAAGCACTCTCTGAAAACACATTTTATCAGTTTTAGTAATAACTCTGACTACGAGTTTTATAGTATATATGTCGCAGGAATATGCTAAAAACAGGGATTTGATTAAATCCCTAAGCGAACTGATCAATTCACGGGTGATGTTAAAATGACAACTCGGTTCTATCATTTCCCTAAACAAATCAAGTGATTTGATGAAATCCCTAAACTGATTTAGAAATGACAAAAATAACATTTCTAAGCTATTAGGAACTTGTTGGTTGTCCTCACATACTACAAATGGAATGGAATCTACTGGATCCCATTCATGCGACATTTGTAAAAACCCAGTACACGCAATATGTAGAAATACTGTAAGAGAAGAAGTATATGGGTCTAGCATTCTATGCTATTTAGTTATGCCAAAAGAAGGAAATATAAAAGAACAAAGAGAACATGCTGCACAAAACCTAAAGAGATTTGCTGACAAAAATGAAAGATACTTCTTCGAAAAAATTTAAAGACGTGTTAGTGGGTTCCACCGTTTTGATTGATGTACCTAAGGGAGATAGAGGTCCATGCAAACAACATTCCGGAGATCGTATTAAATATGAAAAATAATTTATTTCAGTTCGCATCATAAAAGATTGACTTCCAAGAAACGTTCTTCAAATAGATACTGTACCACATGTACCGATTCAGTCCCACCGATTAAGCTGAGTTTGCGTGAAACTGTAGGAAAATTATCTTTATTCGTAAGTCTAGGATTCAAAAAGTATTCCTGTGAAAAATCAAAAGTACAATGCAAAATGAATAGGTGTGCGTTCCATTTAAAAAATATATACTTCCCGCTAACTATTTTGATACACTTCTTTTAAATTTCCTATCGTTGATTAGTTTGAAATAAATAATTAAAGTGATATTTTCTGTGATCATTGCTGTAGTACATCAAATCACTTGATTTGCTTAGGGAAATGGCCATACTCATTTGAAATTCTAACATCTCTAGTGAATTAATCAATTCGCGTAGGGATCTGAGCCAATCCCTGCTTTTACCATACCCCTGCGGTAATCAACTAGATATATGAATTCCAAATTAGATAGAACCCAAAAATATAGAAAACTTTTATTTACTTTGCTCAAAATTTATAACACTTTTTACTTCGGTAAATAATTGCACAATCATGTAGAGGTATACCAACTACTAGGGTCTAAAATTTGTATAAACGGGTTTACATTTAGTCCATCCTACGAAATTTTAATACGACATTCTCAGCATTTAGGAATGATTAGCAGATTAAAACATTTAACATGAACCATTGATACATACAATCATAACAATGCTTAAGATACACAGGCAATTAATAGTTGTCTTTAATACTGCATTTATCCACCAAATACTTTGGAAGTTTCTGTGAATATGCATTTTGATATATCGTAAGCTTTTTGACAAAGATCTATCGATACAGATTTCCCGCACTTATCAATAATTTCCGAAAGCTTCTCTTGATCCACTCTTGGGTCGCTTAGGCTCTTCATAACGTCGGGTATGAATTCTCCAGAAGCCTTCATAGCACCGGTTTTGAGAAAGACGCACCTCAAATAACATTTAAAATTCTGATCATCCGCAAAATCACCCTCCGCAAAGGCTTTTCGTTGAACTTCTGGATCAACTTTGGATTCTTGGATACACTGCTTTATGATAGCTTTTGAAGCTGCATCCTGAAAAAAAAAACATTACGCTGATTGACAATGGTATAGCAGAACATGCTGGATTTTTTGCCATTTGCAGTACATAAAGTAATCACCTGTGTCAATAAAAAGGGCACTAGAAGCCATGAACTGCTCAAATGAAATTGTCAAAAATAGAAGCTCTTCGTTTTAGTTAGATATGAAGATGATATTTTGAAACGATTATTCAAAATAGAGTACAAAAAATACCACAGAAGCTAAGAGCTCGTGCAAGACAAAATCTTGATTTGACTGCACATGTCTCAGTAGAAAATGAAGCAACCAATTTAAGGAAGGGAATAAATATGAAGAACGAGAGCGAATCATCGAGAGGATGATAAATAAAAGCTTAAAAACTATAAACTGACATTTGATTCAAAGATATTATTTAATTCATAATTTGACACGATGTGCTTTATTCTACAAGAAAACACTCCCAGTTCTTCTGACATAGAAGAAAGACATTTTTTTCGTATTACCAAAACAAAAATAAGTTGAATTGCATTAATTTCTAATTAAAAAAATCTGTTTATTGTGGATTTATATCAATATCACGTCATAAAATATGTCACCCAAAATACAAATAACCTCGTTAACATTCGGGCTCCCCGCTAATTTAATAGCCGACTAAAGACAGTCGCAAAATTAATAAAGGACGAGCACGTTATTTCGAATTTTCTGTGGAATATTAATGCAAAAAACCAAAAATCTTTTAACGAGATTGGTCGCATTTTTTTGCAAGTATTCGTCAATTTGTATTTGCGTTGCCCGTAATATGCGTTAAGCGCATCTAACTAGCCTATCAGATTATCTTACTGACAACATTCGTAGACTGTCGACTCTGAGAGGTCGCGGGTTCAAATCTAGTTTCGAAAGAAATTTGTTTTAGTTATGGAAAGATACGGTTGCGAGTTTCTATCCCGTCTCACCTTTAAATCCGAGATGCCATATTATCGGCGCTATCTGCCTCATGTCTCACCCATAGTCCCGGGTCACGATATTGATAATTCGCCAACTTGATTTTGAACCGTCCATGCTTTGTAATTATTCGTCCCTGCCTACTGCTGGAAATCTCTTTAGCTGAAGTCGTCACACATATGCCGCAACTACGAGTATAACATACGATAACGGCCATACCATATTAAAAGCACCGTTCAACAGATTACGGAAACTACACGAGTCTCAAAGAGTGCGTAAAAATCCGTTCCATGGCAAAAGTGTGGCGATGTATTGATAAGGGGCTTGCGCCGCCTCATTTCATTTATTCTTTTAAGGTACTTTCAAGCGAGTAATGATAGCTACGTTCCTTGAACACACTATACGAATAAATTATGAAATTTATCAATTAATATGGTGATCGTTCAAAAAAAATTTATAGCCTTGTGTAGGAATATTAAAAAAGTAATTTATGTACTATAGATAAAATATATATTTTGATACACATGCGTAAAGCATCTTTACTTACTCTCGGGGCTCGTGACTAAAGAGTAACTTTACGCACTTGTATCGTAAATTACTATTACAGCTTTCATTGTCGAGAATCATTATATTATTGAACACGCTTAAATTAACGAACGACTTGCCATAGTAAACACCCTTTAATAACAGTTTTCACTTCGAGCAAGCCCTTCATAATTAATGGTGGGGACTATTATTTTTGAAGATCGTTGCCGCCGAATTAACAAAAGTATACGAATGCATATTCACTGAAACTAAACGATACTTACATGTGGGTTCTGCTGAGTAGAAGTATTAATAAGTACACAAACAAATAACAGAACCAAATATTTCATATTATGCGATACAACCACTTCCATTGAGTATCTCGAACTTTCCCACATTCAGATTTTTTCCAGGATATGCTATATAATATTACATAAGGTAAATTTGTTTTTGCTGCTTAAACTGTCTACCAAACCGTGAAATTTAAATCGCCTCAACTCAATAAATGCAACTCGACAACTGCTGTAAGCCAAGTGGGGCAAGATTCATGAAAGAGTAATTCACATGACTTCCATGTTTGGCCTTGTTGGAATTATTATATCAATTCGTTCTATGACCGTTGTAAACAAGTTGCTATTTATGTACAAGCAGCTATTCAACACCAGTATAATTTGAAGTTTATAGAGTTTTAAATATGAGTAAGTGGATTCTTTCAGAAGAAAATGACTAAAATTGTTACAGTAAAATTGTGTCCGCCCAACTTAATCTACTTAACAGAAATTGTTTGCAATTTTATGGATTGGCTATAATATACTTACCATTTAAAATACTTTATCTGGAAATAATCTCTTTTAATGTAGCCTGTTATTTACCACGCAAATTGCTGCTTGCTTAATAAAAATAGTGAAAGCTAATAATAATCAAAGTTTATGCAGTTACATAACATATTTTTCAAACGTCATTTGTTTACTAAAAGGGTAATAAAAATAACTGTCTAAACAACGTCTAGTTTAGCTATTAACTTGTGATAAGACTAGCCCCTGATATTATTTTGTATATGATATCAGTTTCGCTTAAAAATAGCTCCTTTAAAAATTATAAATACGCCAAAACCCCGTAGTTTCCTCATTTGTACCAAATTATAAGATCATAACACACAACAAATTCCATTTACTAGGATTAAAGATTCTAGCTCAAATAATGCTTTATAAAGTGTGTTCATTTAGTGCGCCCATCTTTGATTACGCAGTTATTTTCCGATAAAAAAAATTATTTAGTTTCCATAATGAGATTGATTGAAAGGGCACATATTAAAATTACGTTGACATATATTGGGTGGCCCAAAAAGTTTGGTTCAGAAAGTATTGCTTCTTTAAATGGAGCACTTTGTATATTTTTTTGGATATTTAAGCCTTTTACTATTTTTTGGTGAAAATAAAGCTTTCATCTATAACATCACATTTTCCCCACTTTTGAATACTGAATATATGTTTCATAAAAAAGGAATATTTTAATACAGGGTGTTCAAAATACCGGTTCAAATTTCAATATCTTAAAAATTTATTTTCTTATTTTTTTTAATGGGACACCCTATATTTTATCACAGGATTAAATAGAGCCCTCAATTTCCTTTATTTTGACGCCAACATATTGTACTTTAATGTAAAGAATGCTTGAGAAATAAACTTTTAATAAACAAATCACGATAAGTGTGTACTATGTGTACTATGCACTAAAAGTCTATTTTGGTGTTTTAATGGGGTCTATTAAAACACTGCTTTTGCATTGTTCTTTTCATATTAAAAACGTCAAAACAGTTTCCTTTATTTGAGATGACTGACAGGTTATTGTCACATTTATGAAATGTCAAAATTGAAAGTTTCTGATTATTTTGATGAAAAGTAGATACATAATAATTATTTATACAACGAGTAGTTAAAGTGCCACTTTTTTGAACGAGTGAGAAAGTTTAAAGAATGAGCCAAAGGCGAATTTTTTAAATTTCACAAGTGCAAAAAAGAAGCTTTAGATACGAGCTGTATACTTAAGTTTTTCGACTGCTACATATTTATGATAAAAGAGATTACTAAATGTCAACGACATTTCAAATTGGAAACTCATTAAAAATCATGTTAGGTATGCTTTCATTGTTTAAAATTGAAAACTCCCTAAATGCAATAAACAGTTTTCACAGAAGTGTCCAATAAAGTGACAGATGTGTGCAATAAAATTGTTATTGCATAGTATGCAATAACAACATGCTTTTGACGTGTGGAAAGTGTCAAATAATAACTTCCTTTAGGAAATGCTAGTCGAAAAACTCTTTTATGATACCCGTTGCAAAGAAGTTATCAGACACTTGACTTGATCCAAACTCTACCTTCGGTCTCGTGTGAAATACCACGTGGTGTGCCTAAAACACTTCAATTTAGGTTTTTAAATCGGTTTACGTTCCAGTCTAAAAACCTGTTTATAAACCGGATTAAAATTGATTTATAAATTTTTCTGACAAACGTAAATAATAATAATAATAAGTTGATTTACATGTTTGTTTTTTACATGTTTGTTTTTCGATTTACAAAACAAAAGGTTGTACATTGTAAATAAATAAGTACTCCCACTTAAGTTACCTAGGCAACTTGTGTGTGGGTAAAATAATATTTTCTTATAATTATTACATTACAGCGAGTAATTGCTTAATAACTATAACTATAGGTATAGTCCCGTTACAGCTAGATTTTAACTGATATCAAAAGCATAGATACGATGCATTTGTACTTTGGAGAGTCTACTCGAGAGGCACCTAGGAGCGGAAGCGTGCGCAAAAAAGATTTTAGATGTTATTAAGTTTTTTCAGCGTTGGGGTATTTTTTACCCACGCGCGCACCCTAACGGGTTAAGGATATTTAACGGTAAAAATTTACGTAATTGTTTAAATATGCAGATAAAATTCATATTATCCTTTATCTAATAGACGTGTCTGTCTGGGACGCTGTTTTGTCCGAGACGCTGTTTTGTCCGGGACGCTGTTTCAGCAGCCAAACCGTAAGAGATAGAGAAAAAAGTTATTAAAGTTATATGTTTGGAATGGTCATGTCAGGTCAGGAACCGAATTTCAGTCACGTGACACTTCCGGTTTTCGAGAAATCACAAAAAGACCGTTTTTCAAATTGAACGCGTATTAAATAAAAATGTTTCGGCCGCCAAACGTAGCTGCGACCCTCTGCGCCTTAAATCCTCGATCGGTTAGGCAACCACTTTGACACCTTCTAGGTCTGGGTGGTTGCCTAACCGATCGAGGTTTGAAGGCGCGTTAAATGAGACATTTGTCTCACTGGACTGCTAGTGATCTATAATAATTTCTAAATACTTAATTGTTTCCGTTCTCTGTATGGCCATGTTACAATTACATGTTTCAACTGTACAGTCAATTTTATGTATTTTTATTAGATTAAATAGTGGTAAGCCGTAGTTGCAACATGCAAAAGGTATACATTTTGTTTTTTTTATATTGATTGTTAATAGATTTTGGTCCAACCAGTTTTTTATATCCTTTAATTCTGTTTTCACTTTCTTTAATAATGCATCCCAGTTATCTGATTCATAAATAATTACAGTATCATCAGCATGAATTTTATTTTCAAAAGATCATTTAACTATAATATAAATAAAATCGGTCCAAGTACTGTCCCTTGTGGCACACCATATTTAATACTTAATTCATCACTTAAAACTTCATCAATCTGTACGAACTGTTTCTTGTTTTCTAAATATTTTTTAATAAGCAGATTCGCTACGCCTCTAATTCCTATACTTTCCAGTTTTTCCAAAAGTTTTGCATGACTAATAGTATCAAAGGCTTTAGCTAAATCAAAGAAAACTGCAATGGTTGGTTTACTGCTATCTAGGTTTTGATGTATTATTTTGGAGAATTTGGTTATTGCTTTTTGTGTACTTAGATTATTTCGAAAACCAAATTGACTTTCCGAAAGTAAATTGTCATTGTTTATAAAATGCATTACCCTTTTCTTCAAAATTTTCTCGAATACTTTTGCCAAATTAGATATTAAAGAAATCGGTCGGTAATTTTCAGGTAGCTCTTTATCTCCGGATTTATATAATGGTTTTACGATTGAAATTTTAAAGTGTTCTAAAAAATTATTACCTGTTTGAAATATTTTATTTATTATAAAAACCAGATGTGCTGCCACATGATTATCAATTCAATGTAACGTCTCCGCTTTTATTCCATCAAGACCAGGTGCTTTATTTACTTTTAGCTGTGAAAAATAAAATTTTACTTCGGTTTCATCTGTAGGATGTAAAAAAATTGTGTTAGTACATACATTTTGAGTTATAAACTTATTATTACTTGTTTAAGTCTTAATTTGATTGACCATTTCTTTAGCAATTCTTGTATAGTAATTGCTAAATTTATCTGCAATTTCTTTTTTATTTGAAATTATTGTATTTTTGTCACCTTTAATTGATTTACTAACAGCTCGACTTTTATTTACAACTAATGAATGATTTTCCACATCCCATATCACCTTCGCATACAAATTCTCCTTTTCCTTAATTTTATTTTCATAATATAATCTTTTTGCTTTTATAATCAAACTATTTATTTTATTTCTGTATTTTTTATACTCTTGTAAAATATTTAAATCCCCCCTTTTGTTATACTTTTAAAACAAATCATCCCTTTTTTTAATTGAAGTGATTAACCCTTTCGTTGGTCTATGGTTTCCTTCCAATATTCCTCACTTTCGTCTCCTTCACTTCAATACAGTAATTTATTAAATAGTTTAATTTTCTTATAAAGTTTTTTGTTATTCTATTAATATCATCGTCCATAAATATGTTATTCCAGTGCTCAATTTCTAATGCCAAATTTAATTTATTATAGTAATCTTTTTTTTTTATTTTTATGATTTCAGCTTTGTCCGTAGCTTATGAATAAAGATCTAATTTCAATATTATTGGAAAATGATCAGTAATCGTTTTTTCTAACATTAAAAGAATAACGTTACTACTATGCTCAACTTTACTTTTTAGAAAAATATTATCTAAGCAACTTTTTGATTCTTCCTGCACCCTGGTATAGCCATTTATGCACCATACAAAGCCAAATTCCTGCAAATTATTTAAATACTCAGTAACACAATTTGTTTCGTTTAAACTGTTAATATTTATGTCTCCCACGATTATTTCATTTTGACGATTACACAACTGGCTCAAATAGTTTCTGAAATTTTCATTAAAATTATTGACATCTGGTGATGGCGGTCTGTAAATTACAGTTATATAAAAAATCTTATTTTCCATTGCTACCTGAATTCCCAGCAGTTTTAGTAAACCTAAATTAATTATTTCATAGTGATAATTTAAAACACTTTTAATAAACACCACAACACCATCATTTTGATTAAAGTTCCCATTATTATACAGGGTGTTATGGAAATGAGTGCAAATATTTTAACCAGCGATAGAGCTCACCAAAATGAACAACTTTTCTATTTATCGTTTTTAATTTAATCGCATATTTTTTTCAATAATTTATCTCCCCTAAATTTGACAAGCCGCTTGGTCAGCAAATCTAAGTTAAAGGTGAACGACACAAGGTATATTAAAACTGCAAAGTTCTTGCACAAAAGACCTGCGGTCAATAACTTACTTACCCCAATTGATAAGAAACGTTGGTGACCAGATGTGAACTATAGGTTTTATCAGTGTGCGTTTAAATTAAAATATTATTCCATAGGCGGGTATGCATTTTTAGAGTAAAACTGTTTTGAATTTTAACTCAGTTTTGGGGGCGTTTTCGAAAACATTATAAATGAAGAAGTTGTTCAGTTTAGCGAGTTCTATTACGGGTTAAAATATTTGCACTGATTTCCATAACACCCTGTATAACGTATCATACCCACTAACCGAAAATTATCCTTATTTTCTACTTTCCAAGTTTTTGTTAACGCAATAATATCAAAATAAAAGTCAAACTCACATAACCAAATCTCAACTAGTTCAAAATTTTTGCTTATACTTCTAACGTTATTATGGAAAATTGATAAACCAGCTTGGTTGCTTATCTGTTTTTTACAGTCTTCTACATTCGTAGATTGCAACGTTTTATATTAGACAGCTTGATAATTGTTTATGCATCTATTCATAAAGTAAAGAGTACTTACATTAAATTTACCATTAGGAGTTATTATTTGAGGTCACCAGCACTTAACACTCGAATAATTGCTGAAGTGTCGGTTTTCCGTACAAATATCTTTGAGTTTTTGAACCATACAAATTTAATTTTTTTACCTTCCACATTATTGTGCTTTGCCTCATAAAACAAATTTTTATAATAAACCGTAATGTTGATTTACATAGATAGGTTGGGGCGAAATATTATTATAGATAGCAGAAGAGTCTGGCTTGCGGTTTTTACACTCGTTTATAAAATCATCTCGAACATTTCGATTGGAGAACTGTAATGCAATTGGTTTTTTGCAGAACTTTTTGATTGTACTCTGTGCCCTGCTTCTATATTTTCCTTGGAAATTTCCCTTCCAAACGCCCTTCCTAATTTGATTACCATATTTATTACATTCTCTCCCTGAACTTCCTGTATTCCGTCAATTTGTACATTTTTGTTACGCGAATATTGCCTTCTTTTATTTTTATGTTGTTATCTTGAACTTGCCTTTCCAGTTTAGTGTACTTCACCGTCAGCTCTTCATAGTTTTTCTTTATTATTTCATTTTTTTCTTCATCGATGTCATCAAAAGAGTATATTCATCAATCTTAGCTGACTAGTAATCCATGGCTTTCTGGAAGCTGTCTATTTTAGTTACAATACTTTGATTATCTTCTTTAATTGTTTGCGTAATTGTAGACGTAATTAGAGCTATTAGTTCCGGAGTTACTGAATCGTGCTCCTTCGATGCAGGGTTTATCTTTATTTGCGCCAAATCGTTGCCCGCACATTTGCACACATGTAATGCCACTTTTTATGACAACCTTTGCACAATAAAAAATCATCTGTAGGTAACGGATCTTTGCAACTATCACACTTATCCATTTTTAACAAAGCTAATATAAAATAGCCTAACTGTAACGAGAACCTTACTTCGCTGAACAGTTTGAGATAATTCTTAAATAAAATTAAATCATAATTATTCTTGTTTTTGTTCCGTATACAAAAAATGTTATACGACACACGACTGGTATTCGCGTGTATAGCCCCGCCTGCGCTGGTGCACATATCTCATCCTAACGAACTCGACAGAAATTGAGTATACTCTAACATATGGAAGCTATACTTTCGCATTTTTATTATTAAAGAGAAATTTTAAAATTCCTTAATAAAGCGGTTTTTAAACCGTCTTAGAAACCGGTTTTAAACTTGTTTATAAACGCAGGTTTTCAAAGGCTTTTGTTAACCGGTTTACAAACCGTTTCTTTAACAGATTTACAAACCGATTCGTTAATCGGTTTAAAATCAGATTATTAGTTAACCGGTTTACCGGTGTTCGATTTATGAAAAAAAAACCTCTATTATAAACAAAGAAAGTCACTCTGTAGTGAAATATCCGTTTTAATAAAACCTTAATATTTTATATCCTAGATGGACGGACCCCTCAATTTTCAGGGAAGAACTATTCAAAAGTGGGGAAAATATTATGTTTTAAATGAAAGCTTGATATTGACAAAAAATCCTGAAAACGTTCATAAGTAGCTGTATGAAAATTAAAAGAAAAGTTAGAGTTGAACGTAGAAATTATAGGGGATTGAATAGCCGTAAACACATATAGGGTGTTCCATTAAAAAAAAATTATTGTTTTTTAAGCAAACTTTATTGGTACACCCTGTATATGTCAAAATCACTTTAGAATGTGCCACTTTTGACCCCATTAAGATCGCCCTAATCAAAATTTCTATCGGTAAAGATGTAAAGGTGTAATCGGAGACCGGCTCAGTAAATGGACACCCAGTATACCGGGTGAGTTTTTTAAAGTGTTACAAGGCGATATCTCGAAAAGCGTTTACAATATTTTCATGAAACTTTTGTAAGGTAATAGGGAGATGGGGGGACATGTTTAATCATATTTTCCACATTTACCTCCTATCTGTGTTTTGAGGGGCGGGGGGTAACTTTGGAATTTTAAATAGGATGATGTACTTTTGTTTATAAAATTCGAATTTACGTAACTAACTGCGTATGTCTACAAAATATTTTTTGATTCGCATTTCTATGGAAAGGAAATCTAATTTTGAAATGAGTGAACTTTATTTATTGGTAAAATGTATTTATTTTTTTATTTCTATCAAAATCTAGTCACCATAATTCCGTAACCGAAAGAGAAAATCAAAAAATATTTTGTACATATACGTAGTTTTTTACGTAGATTCGATTTTTTTAAACAAAAGTTCATCATCCTATTTAAAATTAAAAAGTTACTCCCCAACCCTCAAAACACAAAATATGTTTTTAAATGTCCCCCCAGCTCCCTATTACCTCACAAAAATTTCATGAAAATATTGTAAACCGTTTTCGAGATATTGCCTTGTAACACTTTAAAAAACCTGGTATAATAATCAGTTTAGCTCCACCCATTCTTCCCCTTCTATCCGTGCTTTATCCGTTCCAGATGCTACCCATCATTAATGGTATTTGTATCGTGTGATCGAAAATAAGGTTAAACAAAGTTGCCGTCCAAAAAAATTACTCAGGTCTCTGCTTGCATTTGGAACATTTGAACTACTTAATGTTGCATCTATTCTGTACTACATTTCTAACATGCACCGTGTTTGATGATCAGTGGAAACCATGACTTAAGAGATACAAAATTGAAAGGCTCCGTCTGAAAAGCGATTTGGGACTTGACAAATTAAGCTAACCTAAACTATCAGTTGTTTTAATTAAAATGACATACTTCTAAATCAACATTGCCCATACATCTTCTGTCTAACTTTTCCTTCTTTGGCCATCTGTAATGAAATTATTTTTAATCGCATATTACATTGTCTACAATACTCATTGTAAATATAATAGAGACGTCTTATATTGTTAAGAAGTTCGCTGTTTATTAGTATACCATCGCTCATGTTATGCAGCGCTTTTATGAAAATATCTGTAGATGTTAAATAGTGTAGGAGAAAGTGCATACTCTCTAACGCACACCTCTGAAAATTTCATTGAAGATATAATCTTCAACTCTCCTAGCCATGGTTTGATTTCTGTATAGGTTGGCTATTATTTGAAGGTTACTCACATCGTCTATTATGGTTCCTTTTAATTACATTTAAAAATTCGTCGTGTTTTACTTTACGGAAATCTGTAAAACACAAATTCACATCTTACAGTTTGCATATCTGCATCTCTGGATATATTCCTGCCTTTAGATAGATCAAGGAACGCTACTAGTGTTCCGTAACCCACTTCTAAACCTGAATTGGGTTTCGATAATATTTGCTTCGTATTGTTGGTACATTTTGACTTGCAATACTTTAAACAAACATAATTTTGAGAATACATTATCATTCCATATTCTTCCTCTTGCTTTGATGTAGTTTCTACGATATAGTGATGAAACTTAATGTGAGCTACTTCAACGGGCTCGCTCCTGCATCATTTTTCAATTTTCATGCAGAGTTTCAAAATTTCAATAGATGTTTCATTCGGGCCCATTACGCTCCTATTTTGTTATGGTAGGTACGGAATTAGCATCCTTTATTGCTTTATTCCATGACGCCAACGTGGCCGAGCGGTTAGGGCATCAGGCTGCGGTGCCACGGTACTGGGTTCAATCCCCACATCTGGAAACTGGCGGACGGCCCACCCAGTCGCTTTAAAAATTGGGTACCGAAACCACAGTTGTGGAAGTGGGGAAAGTAATGCAGTTGTCGAAGGCGTGAGCTAACCACATCACCCAGTACGCCGGTAATGGTGTGCCAGATTGCTGGGTTTCGAAAAGAGATATTTCGGCGAAGCTGACTCGCCTTGTCTCAGGCCATGTTCCTACATGGAATAAAGTGCCCGAAAAAAATTGCTTTATTCCATGGTTTTCGGAGCGATCATCTGTAAATAATGTTTGAATATACTCTTTCTAGGTAGGTTGATTGTCTTCTATCATTTCTTTCCCCATATTAGGGCACTGTTTCTTGATTTATTTTTTTAGAACTCTAATAAATTTCACCTTGAACGTACATACTATAGAATTGGGATCTAAACCTACCGACGCCAGCTCCATTATTATTTTTTTTATAATTTCATCGGCAATTACGGAAACGATATTTAATAGTGATATAATAAGTTTTTTCTTCACCAGGAAATAATTATTGGCACCATACCTAATGAAAGCAATAAAAGCATTACCGTATATGGGGGCCAAACCGAATTTATTGCAAATAAAAAAAATCTAGGTAGTTATTTAGTGTCATTGTTTACATGCACTTTGCGGATGTTGTTACTCCACGATAATGCATATTCACATACAGCAACTCAAATGCAGCAGTATTTAGCGCAAAATAAGATCAAGACCGTTGAACATTCGCCCTTATTATACTGATTTATAAATGTGGGACTATTGTCTGTTCCTTGCTTTCAAAAAAAGAATCTAAGTGGTGGAACATTTTCAGAGAAAGAAATCGATGTTGGTGTAATGTGGTATTTAGAAAACCTTTCAGAAGATGCGTGGCGTGGCGGTCACTCTTGACGCAATGAAAGGAACGAATTAGGTGTGTTATTGCCAAAGAGAGCTATTTTGAGCATATTTAGAATGAAGTTTTTCATAACGGAGCAGTTATACTTCTTCTCATTAACGAGATTGATGCTTGATGGTTTATTTATGGGTCTATGACAGTTTTTATTTTCTTTTGAACAATGTTTCGACCACGGTCTAGTCTTTTCAAGCCTATTACATATTTTTAACATAAAGATAATAAAGTAGAGCTGTGACAAAACTTAATTTATGTAGGGTGATTCTTGCCTTATACGCATAATTGCGAGGACTGATAGTTCGTGGTGTGTAGTGATGGGTAATTAGAAAAACAAGTGTAGTAAAAGTTTTTTTTATTAACGGAGATAATGAATTAATTATGTTGAGAGTAGTGAACTGGTAAAATTTTCGAATTTACCTTGCATTGTATCTGTCACTCTCCGTCACTAGTTGTCAAATTGGAGCTTTTTTTATTCGTAAAAGAAAAATTATGGCACCTAACTTCACCAACGCAGAACTCATGGACATGATATGACCGTACCGGAAAATACACAAAAATTCAGTAGCTGCAGCTCGGCTTTATGCACAAAGGTTTCCCCAAAAATATCATCTGGGCCAAGAAGCTCTTGTACATGTTGTCTAGTACGTACGTGTGGTGCAACAATTCGAACAATTTTTGTGATACTCCAGTTTAAGTTACATAATTAATTCTTTATCTCTGTTAATAAAATACTTTTACTACACTTTTTTTTAATTACCCATCACTACACATCACGAACTATCACTCCTCGTAATTATGCGTATAAGTCATGAATCATCCTGTATAGGTAATAGCTATTTATGCAACAAGTGCTAAAAGTCGACGTTTATGCACGAGACATGAAAATTATGAAACGAAGCCGACGGCATAAACGTACATAAACGACTTTTAGCACGCGTAGCATACAATATTTTATCTACTCCAGTGGGATAAGTAACTCATTACGTCACTCATTTGACACTGTTTCAGTTAGGTAATGAAGCTCATTACACCACTCAGTTATGTAATGGTTTCATTACGCAACTGAGTTGTGTAATGACTTCATTACCTAACTGAAATAGTGTTAAATGAATGACATAATGACATTTGCCTACTAAAATATTTTTGAAAATGACAGATCTGACATTTCTCTTAATGCACTTTTCTCAATTTTAGGCAGTCGTAGATAAAATTTTGTACAATACATGTGTGATAATGCATCATTAATATACTTGTGTGCTTACATGACTCGTGCTACGCACTCGTTTGTAACTTACACACACGTATATTAATGATGCTGTTATCCCACTTGTATAGTAAATAACTATTATCTACGTCCTTAATTTTATTGTTATTAATCCATAAATATCGATTTAACAAAGGTTTGCATCTACGACACTTCTAATTTATGTCATAATAAACAGTAGGCCATGCCGCGCGGGCGAATGTTTGCGAATGACAGTAGTCGAGGTCAGTTACGAAATGTAATTAATACTCTACATCTGACTGTATTCATTACATAACGCTTTAATGATTTCAAAAGCATTTTACCTGTAACGCAAGAAGTAACTAGAATAACTTTAGAACTTCACGTCCAGTTCGAAATTGTAGTTTTATAACCTCACTTCACTTTTAGCACATGGGCTAAAAGTAAACAGCTGATTTCTTTAACCACGGCAAACTATAAAACGTCACTTTTAGTGAAACAAGCTAGCGCTAAAAGTCCAACTTTTATTAGTGGTCGTAGATAAAATTATTTTCACGGTGTATTTAGCAATTTACATTTATTATTATATCTAAATTAACGGTAGATAAAGATATTATACGTACAACACACGGAATATATCATCCATCTTTTGGAAACTATGATGATGTTTAATTTATCGGAACATTTTAATTTTTTTATCCATCACCTACTAGTTATAAGGTTATAATTACATCGATTTTATACTCATAAAATAGTATATAACTCACTAGTGAGGTAAAAATCGTAACTCACGAGTGAAATACAAACCATGAGTCACTGTTAGGATATATTGTTGATGGTGCTGTCAGTTTATGTCAAATTCGAATTTAGCACGTTAGATTTTGTTACAGTCTGTGTCAGAAATAAACAAAACTTAACCTGCTAACAATGCTAACTTCGAATTTGACATGGACTGACCACACACGTCAGTAGTGCCAAACGTATAACACGAATCACAGGCGACTTTAATTATAAATTTATTTGATCTCATGGTACTTTAATTCACTCCTAATTAATTTCTCACTTTGACTTTTCACAGCTCTCAATACAAAATTAAATAGACTCCTCACAGTCTGGTGGCCTCGAGGGCTCAACTGTTGTCTCGTGGAAGATTTTTAATGTATCACACTTGTACCACAAAAATAACTATGCAGGATGTTTCCTAAGTAAGTAATCAAAATAAAGGTGGTAATCTTTGGCTTATTTTAAGAAGAAAAGTCCTTATAAACATATTACTTAGCTTGCTTCGTTTTAAAATTAGGTCAAGCCTACTCAAATATTTGCTCCTAAGTTTATTTCTTTCTTACCCAGCAATGTATTCTATTTTCTTGTTCATGTTATCTCATTATTGTAATACATAATCTTGGCCTGTTATATTATGAATAGACAATGGTCTCCTGTGTAAAACTGCAAGCTTGCAACCTTGAACGATAAATAGCTTCTTTATATGAATTGCAAGTCTGCAACCTTGAACGCACGTGGCTTCCTGTCTCACGCTCCCTTTTAGAGATAACGCTTATCTTAGCTGATTAGGCATAGTATATATACTAGTAGCTTGCACCTCTAAGTTAAGCTCCAGTCAGTCGATAAGTTCCATTGTGTTCGTATCATAGCTAGATGTAAGAAATTGTCCGGCGGCTAGCTGTGTGCTTCCAATGTTATATTTCATTGTAAAATAAAAATAAACGTTTTTTAAAAAGTCGTTTCGGCGGCCTTTTAATAAAACTGGCGCAGTCGTTCGGATTTGTGTAGGAAAACCTGGAAAACTACAAACATCGAGTCGACCAGCAACTTTCCTTGAGGTTCAGCTCTTTGCCGCAAATCGACACCTACCACCCAGCGGATCTTCGGACATCTCCAACAGGGACAAACATCGCCCGATCGTGAGAAGCGCCCGTCGACCCAGCTCCTGCTCCTCCGTGGTTATTGGAACCATCTGGTCATTGGGACCACTTGATCATTGGGATCAGTCTCTGGTTTGGCAACGTCAACAACGACGACCCCAGGACAACTTTTGGATAACGCTCTAGCGCAAAGCAGACTATCCAAAGTCGGACTTCAGGACCTCTGTGCAGGCCAGCCGACATCAACAGGATCGACGCATCCTTTTCGAAGACAACAGGACGTAGCTTGATCGCACGCCGTTCGTCAATTTTAACGCACAATGTAAGTGCATATTTTTATAATAATTTTCAAGCTTTAGAGAAAAAGCAAAGGTATATTTTTATAATAATTTTCAAGCTTTAGAGAAAAAGCAAAGGTATATTTTAAAGGCAACAAAGTAACGACTATTAAAGCGTTCGCCTAAGTAATCATTTTCAAGTTTTAAAGAAAAAGCAAAATAATTAATTTTAAAGGCAACAAAGTAACGTAATATAATTTTCAAAAGTAATAATTATTAAAGCGTTCGCCTAAATAACAAAGTAAAAATTTCAAAGGCAACAAAGTAACGTAATATAATTTTCAAAAGTGATAATTATTAAAGCGTTCGCCTAAAACAACAAAGTTAACTAATATAAAGTTTTAAAAATTATATTAACATAGTTTTAATTATTTATATTATAAGTACCCTACGCACACCTGTTAAATGTAAGATTCCTACCCCTTTTTTTTTAAGAATCCCCTAGTCATATAAATTGTTTATTAACATAAATAAAAACTAAAGCCAAATGAGGAAAAAATAAGTAAAGTTGATTTTTTTTTGTCTGTAAAATATTTATGTTTAGATCACTATTATCTTGAAGTATTAGAAAAAAATTATATTTTGAAACAATTGTAAAATTTTATGTCACGAGACCGATCACGCTCACCAAGGAATTCTATCCCTAGAATTTTATTTTTAAATAATTGTAACAACATTAGCAACCCAAATATGGTTGATCAAAACGCATCATTGTTTCCCCCACATTTTAACGTAGCTTTACTAAATGAAATTCCCACATATGATGGTAATCAAGCCACTCTTTCGGAATTTGTCAGATCGGCAGAAATCATTGCAACCAAATTTTGCACAGAAAATTCAAACGAGTATATCAACCAAATAATTTTAAATTCGATAAGGAATAAATTGAAAGGTCAAGCGTTAGAAGTAATTACAGGTTACGAGTATGATACTTGGAAAGACTTAAAAAATGTCTTAATTGAAAATTTTGGCGACCAAAGGTCAGAATTGAATCTTTTAATTGATTTAACTAAATTAAAACAGAATAAAGACTCTCCCATAGAATTTTTCAATAAAGTTAGAACTCATTTAGCTATTTATAATTCAAAAGTTTCTCTGAGTCAAGAATCAAAAGACATTATCACTTATAAATTAAAGGCTAACAAAGATTTAGCACTTCGCACTTTTACAAGTGGACTAAATGAAAATTTAGGAAGCTTCGTAAGAAGTAGAAACCCAACTTCACTAGAACAAGCCTTAAGCATAGTAAAAGAAGAAATTGATATCAGATATTCTCAAAATCAAAATCATTTTCAAAGTCAAAAATTAAACAAACCAAATTTAACTTCCAATATTCAAACACGAAATTCATATGAACCTAAATTTAATAACCCAAATTTTATGCAAAGACCATTCCAACAAAATCGAAGTAATTTTAACCAAAATCCTAGAAGTAATTTTAACCAAAATCCTAAAAGTAATTTTAATCAAAATCCCAACTATTTTAAAAGTCCAACGAATTTTAACAATCCTAATAATTCTAGAATAACTCAAAATTCAAGCTTTAATGCATTTGCACCTAAACCAAATTTTTCACCAACAAATAAACCAGAACCTATGGACTTTAGCACTATAAAAAGACCAGCTACTCAACAATCAAATTTCCCTAATAAATATCGAGCAAGTTCTCAAAACGTTAATAGAAATTTTAATCAACTATTTTATCACAATAATGTTCAACAAGAAAATTCCCCTGTTGATCATGAAAATCTAACAGAAAATTTATTCGAAAACTCCCCTGAAGAAAATAAAAACTTCACTGAAAATTTATTCAAAAATTCTCAAGAAAATCCAGAATACAACCAATCAAACCTATATTTTCAAAATGAACCCCAAGACTTGGACATTACATCAGATTATTATGAATTTCCAGATCCAAACGATACAGTAAATTTTCATTAAGAGCCTCGGAAAAGCATATTTTAACTTTTAATATAAATTCAAAATCAGATCTTCCTTATATTATAATTCCCGCCACTGGCGATAAACTTTTAATTGATACAGGTAGCTCACAAACAATAATTTCTCCAGAATTTGTACAACAACATTTTCCAAATTATATTTATGAAACAGAATTCGAGATAATTACATCTCATGGAATTTCTCAACATAACTTAATTGCAGATTTACCAATCCCCAGTCTTTTTTATGAAAACGGAACACATACATGTTATTTATATAATTTTAACCCAGACTATATAGGACTTATTGGATCCGACTTATTTTCAAAATTATCCGCACGAATAGATTATAAATGGATGCATATTCAGACAGAAAGAGCTACGATACCATTTTATTATAACCCGTAAAATTTATCAGCATAAAAAAAAATGAAACTAAAATAACTCCAAAATTAAAATTTAATGAAAAAGGCATGACTAAGCCTTCAGCAATTGAAATCATACAATAATCAATTTAAAACAAGCGTAATTAATACTTTAAATGAAATACAAGAAATTAATATTTATAATCCTTAATCTTATAAAAATAAAATTATGAACTCAACAAAAATCAGTCTACCAGATTTAACAACTTTAATATAAAAACTCCAAACATTAAAAGTATTTTAGATAATTATTTTAAATAACAATTTAAAGAACAATTTAAGATTAGACCATTCAAACGAAAAAAAAAAAACTCTTTTGACTAATTTATGTTTTCAACACAGAGATGTATTTTACTCTCCCGAAATACCTTCATCCGTTACGAAACTGACAATAAAAATCAACTCATAAGATTTAGTAATTCAAACATAAATTTGTAAACTATTTAGATTATATAGCTACCTACTACTTTAGAAGGAATAAAATCAGATTCATCTAAAAATTCAATAATCAAAATTTCCCAGCACTTAAAAATCTAAATAAAATAATTTTTAACCAAATAGTCTACTAAAGAACATTTATCAAAAATTTTGCCAAAATAACTAAATTTTTAACCGTGTGTTTAAAGAAAAAAATAAGATTGTTCACACCCTTGAATTTTTGAAAAACTTTAAGTATTACAAATAAATTCTAATAAATAAATCAGTAACTTCAAATATCAAAAGTATTTTAAAAAAATAACATCTTAAGAAAAAACTTAAGACTAAAATCATTTAAATCAGAAAAAACTCAAATAAAAATTATACTTAACAAACAAACAAGACCTAAGCTTGTATTAATCTAGTATTTACAATTTTAATAATCACAATATTTCTCGCGTTAAAACTAAGATGTTCACAGCAACATACCTTTATAATTGATATTGCTAAAGGAAAACAAAGAAAAACCTTTACAACCATTTAAAATTAAATTCAAATTCAGAAAAGTCAAACATTTCAATTAAACGAAAAAGTATTTATTAAAACAAATCTCAGAAGTAAAGATTAAATTTAAAATTAAAACCCATTCAGAAAGATCAAACATTTCAATTAAACGAAGAAGTATTATTTAAAATAAATTTCAGAAGTAAAGATAAAATTTAAAATTAAAACCAATTCGGAAAAATCAAACATTCCAATTAAATGAAAAAATATTTGTTAGAACTAATTTCAGAAGTAAAATTGAAATTCAAAATTAAATCTAATTTTTTAAAAAAATATGGAAATATAAAACACCCTGACTAAAAGGAACTATTGCTCTCTCTTTTTCAGGATTACTACACTCCTCATCGCCTGTACCCTGCTGACTCAATCACTAGTTATACAGAGCGATATTATTATTAAAAATTTAAAAGATAATCCTGGATTATATCCTCTAAACTTAGGAAACGTAGTGCTTAAACAAAGCGAATGGACGCTTATTAGAAATGTAGACTATACCCCTATATTTGTTAATTATGACACACTTAGAACTAATTTAATGAAAATAATACCGTTACTTGAAAATAAAAGTTACGTTATTGAATATACAAAATTTAAAAGGATTGATGATGTTATTATCAATCATAACAATTTACTCATAATATTAAAACAATATCTTGAAAAAACAGATAAACTCTTAAGTCAATTATTTCCTGATGTTAAACACAAAATTAATAAAAGAGGACTTTTCGATGGACTTGGATCCGCTTTCAAATTTTTAACTGGAAACCTCGACGCCAACGATGGAGTCAGATATGAATCTATGATTACTAAATTGCAAGAAAGCAATAAAATTCAAAATGACGTTATATTAGAACAAACTAAAATTTTAAATGATACCATCTCAGTAATCAATGATATAGCAAAGAGTCAAGAATTATTAGACAGAAATATAAATAAAATAATTTTACAAAATGAGGAATTAGGCAAAAATCTCGCTACATACTCCTTAAAAACAGTCTTGCTAGAAGCAATTCAATTTTTGCAACTACTTATTAACACTTGTTTGGAACTAGAAAATGCATTAACTTTTGCCCAAAATCAACAGATGCATATGTCATTAATTGATAATGACGATTTAATTGAAAATCTAAATGAAATTTCGACGTATCTCAATAGCATATCAGAAAAAGCTTTAACTATTCCATATCCTGCAGAGTTACAGTATTTACATTTATACGAGTCAATTATCATTACAAAAGTTTATCAAGTTAAAAACAGAATTACATTTATATTCGAAATACCTCTTACTTCCAAAACTAACGATTATCAAATGATACAATTAATACCATTTCCGATTTTTATCCAAAATTATCAATTTCGTATGATTATACCTACTTATAGTACTTTATTATTTAACGTTAAAAACAGCATTCCCATTGAAATAAGTCATTGTAAACTTATAACTTTAGACACCTACTTTTGTAATCAAAATAACTACTTTGAAATCCCCAACGACAAATTGTGCGAAACACAACTTCTGTCATTTAATAAAAATAAAACATGTATCCCTTATTTATTCAATTTAACAGAAATCAAAATATCACAAATAAATCCTGCGACATGGTTAATATCTTCCCCATCTGAAGCAATATTGGACGTCAAATGTAAAAATCAGAATTTTAGAAAAGGAATATCTGGCACTAACCTCTTACACCTCAGTTCAGACTGTCTTGTTTCAATAAATCAAAAACACATGTTATTCACCGCAAAAAGAACCTCAAATGAAATTGTTAATTTAAAAATTTCAAACATTGACCGCTTAATAATTCCTGAATCAAACCACATAAATGTTTCAAAGATTGACTTGATACCTCTTGACACCCAGAAATTGGTTGAGGACCGAATTAAACTTAATAAATATGAAAATTTGTTAAAACCTGTTAATTATATTAAATCTGATAATTTAAGTGTGTCTGCAATTATATTTACTCTGTGTACTATTCTTATGTTAATAATTTTTATATTGTATTTGTATTATAATAGAAACACAATGAAGATTAAACTTATTAGATTTTTAAATAAAGATTTTGAACCGGTTAACGTAAATGCATAAGTTTAATTTTCTTTTCTCTTTGTAAGTTCAATGGAGGCATATTTGAATACCACCCATTGAACATTTTATCGGCGGACGTGTTATATTATGAATAGACAATGGTCTCCTGTGTAAAACTGCAAGCTTGCAACCTTGAACGATAAATAGCTTCTTTATATGAATTGCAAGTCTGCAACCTTGAACGCACGTGGCTTCCTGTCTCACGCTCCCTTTTAGAGATAACGCTTATCTTAGCTGATTAGGCATAGTATATATACTAGTAGCTTGCACCTCTAAGTTAAGCTCCAGTCAGTCGATAAGTTCCATTGTGTTCGTATCATAGCTAGATGTAAGAAATTGTCCGGCGGCTAGCTGTGTGCTTCCAATGTTATATTTCATTGTAAAATAAAAATAAACGTTTTTTAAAAAGTCGTTTCGGCGGCCTTTTAATAAAACTGGCCACATCGGTATATAACAGCAATGAGATAACATGAACAAAAAATAGAATGTATTGCTTGAGTAAGACAGAGATATAGATAAAAGCAAATATTTGAGTAGGCCTAACGCAGATTTTATTTTGTTGTTCATGGTATCTCATTGCTCTAATATTTATGATTATGGCCCCATCGGTATATGAAAAACAATAAAACTTTAAAATACTAGGTTAATACAATACAAGTGACGTTGCTCAGTTACTTAAACAAGTGTGAAAAGCAGGTGTCTTGATCAACAGACATAAACATGTTTAACTGCGATGAAATACATACCTAATAATTGTGCTTTATTTACAATTTATATTTTAACTCGATATCGGCTAATAAAATCTAAAAAAGATAAGAGGTAGATTTTGGAAAGTTTTTGTTTGAGAGTTTAAAAAAATTATTCAAGTTGAAAACTAATCAGCGGCGTGTCATTTTCTAATTACAAAATGTGATATTTTACTTACATGCATGCCCCTGGTGCACCTGAAAATCTTTAAATTGTAATGAAAAAATTCTCTTAGTAACACATGTAAATATACCAAATTTGAAAAAAATATCTGTATTCGTTTTCAAAAATTTCTTAGTTTTCAATTTTATGTCCGCTTCTTTGACACCCTGTATATTTAATTATGACAGGGCAACTAAACATGTCTACTAAAATAAACTTTTTGTATGGTCATTTCTTTCTTACGCAAGTATTCCATTTTGTTGTTCATGTTATCTCATTGCTGTTGTATACAGTTTATGGACTGTGTGCGTTAGACAGAAATAGACCTATATACGATTAACATCTAGTATCCGCAGAATCAAGGTGTTTTGTTTTTAGAAAATACTGAATCCTAGGATACTAAATTTTAAATCATATATGTCTATTTCTGTCTAACGGATACAAAGCCTATAAACTGTATTCTAACACATTGGATTACCTATGTTCACATTTCCGCCACTAGTCTGTATAATTGTGGCCCCATCGGTATGTTGAAGTGTCTTTAGGTGACACTGTGCATTTTGGTCCTAATTCTAAAACTGACTTTGCATTTTCTAGTATATTACATTAGTTACATTTTATAGCCAGAATGTACATCCATAATTAGCATTTTGAGTAATTTTTTTAAATTTGAAGGTACAAATTATTTAGTTCGCTCTTAAATAGTAATTTTTTCAATAGTAAGTTAGAGTTCAAAAATGTTGTTAGTTGTTATTAAATTCTTATTTCTACACGTTACTAATAAATTAAACTACTCTGCGTGATGGCTAAATTATAAGTTCTTAGTATGTTGCAGTATACATATATTCATGTTGGGTCATTATTTTTCACACCGAAGAAAATTTCTTGAAACTTTGTGATAGCCTTGCTAACCATGGTGTATAATTTTTTATTCATTGTTTTGATGGCGACTTTTGCAAATTTTGACAAATTTATTTGGTTTACCGGGACTTCATTATGTTGTTACTAAATATAAATTCTATGTACACTAGTATGTCCACAAGATTAGCTTTAGTTCTTTTAAAGCATCTAAATCTGAAGAGGAATAAAATCACTTCGTACTTCGATCAGGAAAATAGAGACTATTATATATTAAATCGGATAATTTCATAGTTGTCTACAGACGAAATGCTTTCGATTTTGTGGAAAAACTGTCAATAAAACACTCTCCAATGTATTTCACTATTGATTCTATTGACTTTTGCCTTCCCTCGTGAAAGAAGGGGGAAGTATTGTAATTACGAAAAAATCACCTTCCGAGATTTCTTCAAATCTTCACGTTTCAGGGTCCCTAGATGACGAAAAACAAATTTTCTCAATTCCGTCTGTCTGTCTGTCTATCTGTCTGTGTGTCTGTCTGTCTGGCTGTCTGTCTGTCTGTTGGCTATATAACTAAAAAAATGTTTGTCGGTAGAAGACGATATTTTGCATACATATTATATACATATAAATACAGGGTGTAGAAATGCTTTACGCACCATAGGGATTTCAATGGTAATTTCTTCATATGACAATATTTGCTTCCCTAATTATTTTAGAGCAAACTTGTAAATAGGTTTTGTTTAGAGTAAACAATTCTGCATCCATTTGTGCCATCATTTTTCTCATTTTACTTCAGAAAACCTAATAATGAAATAAACTAGAATTCTCAATTTTCTAAAATCAGTGCAAATTGTGAAGTGGTGGTATGCTGGAAGCAGATCAGGTGCAATAAGTGCCATGGTTGCAGCTACATTTGATAGATGCAAACAAATATTTTTATGAAAAAAATATGGTACTGGTACTAAATTAAAGAGAATAATTTTCCGCGTCGTTTAGTATTAAAAACTTATTGGATAATGTTAATTGTGCATAAAAATATTAATTTTAAAATTTAGATATTCGCAAATATGGGCAGCCGCTTTTCCCAAATATGAGTGGCCGCGCTTTTTTAAAAAACAAAAAGTGTCTGTTGACAAACTCAGATAATTGTGCCTCTTAAAATGGATGCAATTTAGTCTTAACGAGGAAAAGATGTTCATTGTTAAGACTTTTTATGCTTCTTAAGTATTTTTAATACCGATCCATGATTAACATTGCACTCACGAGCTACTGATCTTGCTCTTAGGTTTGGTTTTAGTTGTATTAATGCCAGAACCCTTTTCTCTAAATCATCATTTCGACTTACCTAGAATATTATACGTTTAAATAGTATCAATGAACACATACGCTGTATAAACTTAATTATTTACATTTGCTTTCTTTAGCTGCTGCACTTCCCGTCATTTCGAATTTCTGCACATGTTTGTATTGTCGCAATTGTTGGGGCTATCTTAAAATTGTATCGAGAATAAGTCCCTAACTCTGCGTAAACTATTGCCAGCATAAAAAGTTTTAATAATGAACACCCTTTCCGAGTTAGAGTAAATTGCATCCATTTTAAGCGGCACAATTATCTGAGTTGTCAATTTTTGCGAATATCTAAATTTTAAAATTAATATTATTTAAGCACAATTAGCATTATCCAATAAATTTTTAATACTAAACGACTCGGAAAATTTTTCTCTTTAATTTAGTACCACTATAATTTGTTTTTATAAAAATGGTGAGCAGGAATATGCAAAACCGTGATAAGCCATGTAAATTGTCTATGTTCAGAGATATGACCGACCACTCGGTATATACATTTTGATATATCGTACGCTTTTTGGCAAATATCCGTTACTGAAGAATTCCCACAACTGTCAACAATTTGCCAATTTTTCTCTTGGAGCGATTCTGCGTCGCTTTGGCTCTTCATAACATCGAGTACGAATTCTCCAGAATCCCTCATAGCTCCAGTTTTTATGGACATGCACTTTAGATAACATTTAAAATTTTTATCGTCAGCAAAATCACCCTCCGCAAAGGCTTTTCCTGGAACTTCTGGATCAACCTTAGATTCTTGGATTTACTGATTTATGATATATTTGGAAGTTGCATCCTGAAAACAACATTACACTGATTGGCAATGGTATAACAGAACATATGGATTTTTTTGCCATTTCCTGTACATCAAGTAATTACCTGTGTCAATAGAAAATGCAATAGAAGCCATGAACTGTTGAAATAAAATTATCAAAAACTGAAGCTTTTCCTTTTAGTAAGATATTCAAAATACAGTTCAAAAAAATCTTGCTTTTATAGCACAGGTTTCAGTAGAAAATATTTAAGTAAGAGAGAACGAGAGCGGAGAATCGGTATTACGTTAAAATGAAAGTTTGAAAAAGCTGACATCTGATTTAAAAATATTAATTCAAAATTTGATAAGATGTGCTTTATTCAACAAGAAAACAGTTCTTCTGCAATGGATAAAGAAATTTTTAAATGTATTTTCAAAGAAAAAATAGGTTAAACTGAAGTAATTGGGAATAAAGAAACCAGTTTATAGTAGATTGTGTAATTGTGTAGGTATATATAGTGTGTTGGTAGCACCACGTTAGGATAGCTATTTTAAACTACAATGAATATACCTTTGTACTTTTAACATTATGTAATACATTTGAGACTCTTATTAGGGCGCGGTTAATCAACCAAGTTATCTATTTTTAGATATTCAACATTTTTATATGAATTATTAATTCAATGACTGTTATTAAATATCAGTTTGACTTTTAACCAGTACAACAGCACAAGACTATCAAAATTGACAAATATACTTTCTCTTTCACAAATCAATGATTACCTCACCAAATTAAGTATTGTTATTAAGTTATATTACTCAATTAATTGTTTCTTTATTCCTTATCAAATATAACTACCACAAATCTGACTTCCTTTCACTTTTACAGCTACTCGCATCAAATACCAATGATCCCGATGATTCTCAGCCATGTTCAATGTCAGCCTATCCTTAATGTATACCTTCAATCAACCAAGGAACTTCCCAAAAGTCAAAACTCCAAGCTCCTGTAGATCGAACTTCACTCTTTGAACTCCTAGTATGCGACCGTCGACCTCAGCCCTCTGGTAAACTCCAACTAGCAGATAATTCCCAAACGAATTTCCTTTGTCTACAGCTCCTATCCTGTAGCAACCAAATCACTCCAGCAAACCTCAGCAAAACCGCTTCCAGTCTAGGCCATACAAAAGGGAAGGCCAGCATGTATCTCTGTTTCACTCTAGGCCTACGTCACAGGAGCGGACCGATAAGCGCTGACCGATGGTACAGTCTAGTTACAGTTCATAGATATTTACGGGTGTTCATAAACAGTCGTCATCCCAGTTGCCTTAAAAAACAAAATGTTATGTCTTTGATTAATTCGTACAACACAATGAAACGTCATTGAGTACTGTCATAGCGCATTTTTTCTCAATTTTAATAGACATACGTTTCTGAAGTCAAAACCTACTGGGATGACGACTGTTTATGAACACCCGTTACTTATTCCGATTGCATCTCCTGCAGTAGCACGTGTTTTTTCCGTTATCTTGTGATTTTTTGAAAGCAAAATGCCTTCACGATGTTGTGTGCCGGGGTGCAGCAGTAATTATGATAGCAAAATCAAAAACGACGGTAATGTGTCAATATTCACATTTCCCAAAGATCCTGAGCGTAGAATGCAATGGCTGAGAGCAATTCATCGTAGTGATTATGTTGTTTCGAAAAATTCTGTTGTTTGTGCTAATCATTTCGAAGATAAATTTATTCTGAAGGAAGATAGGGCAGTGAAGGCAGATGGATCTATTTTAATTGTTCCTAGAAGTAAGCCAAAGCTTAGTTCTGATGCATACCCCACGAAATTTGAAAATCAGCCCAAATATTTGTCCACACATTTACCACCGAATAGACGAAATCCAGAAGAACGGGCTGCTCAAATTCAAGCACAGGAAGTTGAAAATGATAGACGAAAAAGTGAAATGTGTGATCGCAAAGACATGGTAAGTGATTTTATAGACTTAAAGAACTGGTGCACGGCTAAAATCGCAAAATATGCTGTAATTTGTATAAGTGGCGACGAGTTTATAACCATTTTAAAACACAGTCTAGAACCTGTTGTCCCAGTAGTACTATTTTCCATCAAAATAAAGAAAGACTTATATTGTGAAATATGTTATAAAATGTGCGTTTTACGGGATGAAAATATAATTCAAATATTGGGTGAAGAAGGAAAATGTGATAAATGTAGTAAACTTGACAACCTTCTTTCATACGTTAGTAC
>CALNHX010010587.1:0-23129 GCA_940337035.1 Agriotes lineatus
CAAAAGTTTTTGCATCCAATAGCTGTCAACATGGCTGAAGCAGTTGCTGACACATATGCTGCCCCCAGTTGTGTTGTACTGATTGGTGATTGTGCATTTCGATTTGTATAATTTACCAAGGCGTTAAAGGACTGATTCACCCACTGCCAAAATACAACAGCCGGTATTGTACTATAAGCAAAATCTTTATTTTATAATGAATTAGCCAGTATATATTATACACTGTGGAAATTAAGTACCTAGTGCATAAACTCGGTAAGTCCGCAAACGTTTGTTGCAGTCATTTTTAAATTTGTATATAATTTTTTAAACGTTAACGTCACAATTTTTTTGTAAATGACAACCTATATTTTCTTTGATTTATTTCGGTAGCAAGTTTTAATCTGTTTTTAATAGTATACAATTTTGAATTTTAGTTAACTGGATTTAAAACCAAAGCTTAGTTACGATTACTTTTAGACAATAATTCCGACATAAAAAATGAATGTACCATCATAGGTTTTTTTTAAGCCCAGGAATTTATGCACTACATTTTCACACTGTTTATACAGACACTGATGTGATAACCTTAAGATGTCATAGAGTTGGTGGCTCACCATTGGTATTTCGAAAATGGAAAAGGTCAGTTAAATTGGGTCAAAGTTGCATATCCTAATGCTGAATAATATTCAAGAACTTAATTAAACATAGCTCCATTCTGAAGGCTGAAAATCCATAACAAAGCAAAATTGGACTCATTCATAATATGGACTTTTTTCTTATTTTGAGCCACAGAATCTTTCCTTCATTTTTTGTACAACTTTTTGAGTACATTTAAATGTAAAGGAAGAAGAAGAGTCGATTTTGTTAAGGAAACAATCCTTAGAAGTAGGTATATTAGAACCAATAATAGTAAATGCCACAGAAATAAGAAGCTGATAAAGGAAACTGGTGGAGAAGGATGGATGGCTTAAGTGTTAAGATGGGAAAAAAACACAGGGACGAACAAGATTACCTTGTGGAAGTCAGAAGCGACAAAATATGGTGCAATCCCATGGTGGGACTAAGTAGCAGATAATTTAAAGTTAATTGAAGTAAACAACTGGGCAAAAATGCTAAAAGATAGAAAATAATGGAAAAAAATCATGGAGGGCAAATCACACAAGAAATTGTAAAACTTAAGCATCATAGAGAATGTGACTAGAAAAACCAGTCGGAAAAATCCTAGTATGATGATTGATATGCCGAACTACAAACTAAGGTGCAAAAGTGAAGTTATTAAATTATACAACAATATAGGTACGCTGGAAACTTATGTTAAAACATGACCAAACCAGTAAAGATCAAAGGTCTTTCTTCGTTTCATAAATGGCTTTGCAGTTGCAGTTTGTATTATTATTTCAATAATAAATTATCTAATACACACCTGTACCCATTGTTATCATAAATACCTACCGATACCATTGCAGCATACCGCCAGTAATGACCATACCACCTGGTACTTGAAACGACATTCGCCCAAATACGTTCTGCTTCTCACCACTGTCTGGATGGAATGCACTTTCATACAATTTTTTAGCATAGATAACTTGCTCTAGAGTGGTTCCAGGCGGTTCGGCTCCTCTTCGGTACTGCTCGATAAGAATTTTGGCATTGTCTAAAGTTTCTTCACTTTCGATGCATGTTCGAGGGTCGGTTACCCACATAAAGTGTTTAAACCTCCCCCAAAATGTATTTACGTCCCATAATGGGGCATCAATTTGAATCCTTTCTGACACTAGTTTTGACATTTTAATGTCAAAACTAATGTCAGCCATGGTAATTCAGCACTTATTCTCCTTGGTTTGTCAGTTTCACATTTAGGATTATGTCCAACCTACTGGTAATGAGGGTTTCTTCTTCCTGTGCAGAGCAAGTTAATTAATCTTGTGTTTCCACATCTATCGTGTTCATGTTCTATACCGTGCTACTCTTTCAAAATTTCCCTTAAAACTTTTTCTTGTGTTGTTTCTCACCGCTTCCACTCTCCCCAAGTGTTCCAACCGCCACTAATATTACTCTTTATTTCACTTACTATACTTGGCTCTTTATATAATTCCTTCAGTGAGCAATTGAATGTGATTTTGAATTCCCCATTTTGTTTCACTTGTTGTGTTCACATTTTGTTGCCAAACAGAATCATTCACAAATATTCCACACATTTTCTTCTTTTTTGTTGGGCAGCCATGCTTCTGCACCATATCCATATTCAAGCAGCTTTGATTTTATTGAAATGAATTTGGTTTCTGTCATTAGTAGTGTGATGTGAATCGGGTAAATACCTAAAAAATGGGTATTTTTAAAATTTCTAATAGTTACAAAGCTAAGATAACTTTTACTCAAAATAGTGTTACCTATTTTAATAAAGTGAAGCATATAAATGGATTTGAATATTTTATGTAACATTGAATAAGCATGCGCACCAAGAAAAAACATTGTAGCTTTCGAAGTTTATAAAAATCAAGAGACGCAATAAATTGCTTCCTACAGAATTTACAAAAGAATTAGAGGGACTTTGTAATGAGTCATCACTGATGACTAATTTTGGAGATTGGGATAATGCTTGAACTCAACGCTGTTAATGAATTCATTTATATTTTTTGTATATTGTTTGTAAATTTTGATTAATAAATGTGTCTTAGTTTAGCAATCACTTCATTATTTTCACACTTGTTTCCAATTTTTAAAAATACACTTAATAGGTATTAACTTGAAGAAATCTTTATATTTATTAAGATTAATAATAGTATATACCTACATGTATATATATTAAGAAACAACCTTAATAAGGCAAACAGAATCACAAAATTATATAAACGTTACATATTTTGCGCAGTAGATGTTCTCAGTGCACCTATTTGATTTTAGACATTTTTATATAATTTGAATAGAGCACCTTCACTTAGAAAACAGTAACTACTATCCATTTACAAAACTCGTCAAAACCATAGGAAATGTCAAAACGCTGTCAAGTTGGTACCTTGTTTAAATTCTGTTTTGGAACTTCTGCTGACTGATTTTGGCAGCACTGAAATGTTTGAAATTTAAAAACTTGGCTTATGTCACACTTTCTTGTAAAAAATAACCTCCCAAATTCTTTAATTTTTGTGTATACACTTGAATTGCTATGGAACAGAAACGAAAGAGGGTTTTATTATTAGAAAGGGAAAAAAGGCTATAGTTGATTATTACTAAGAAAAACTAGAAGAAAATAGTTGTGACTTTTGACACATGTAACATAACCTTAACTTTAAATATTACTAGAAATCACTAGATCCGAAGTACATTCCCAAAAAAAACTGTAATTTTCAGGTATACTCAGCAAATATTTAAAAAATTTGACATTGACAGTTCATGATTTTTGTGAATGGGTAATATTCTATAATTGAAATAGTATATTACAGCCCGAGATGGGAAGTGTTTCATTACTGTCAAGAAATTAGTTAGCTGATTGAGACGCGAAGCGTCTAAATCAGCTATTATCTCGAGACTAAGGAAACTTCCTGTCGAGGTTTGTATACTATTTTATTCGCAACCACTTTATACTAAACAATAATTGGAAAAATTATTATATTATGATACGTCAGGTTGTGACGCTCATGAATGGATCAAGGAGATTCCCAGTGTCCCTACCTACTCAGCGGTCGGGAATGTACTTCCTGCACTTGAGCGGGAAGTAGCGGACTGAAATGTACGACTTCCCCCACTCAAATGAGGTCAGGAATGTTAACATTACATATATGGTTGCAAATAAATATATTTTTTCGAAAACTGTCATCAAATGTTGACATTTTCGTTAAATTCTCAGTAAGCAAAGTGATTCTTTTTTGTCACTTAACAGCGAAATACTTTTATGTTCTAGAACGCAAAACTCTTTTGCGTTCTAGAACATAAAAGAAATGTCAAAAAATTTGTAATTTTTTAGGAACTTATTTGTGATTTTATTAATTAACCCACATTAGTTTTATATTAAGTAATTTAAAATTTCAATAGATACTAATAACTATTATAAGCTATTATAAACATGACTAATTTATGTTGTACTACATGTAAATTGAAGGTGCTGATATTGCAGTGAGTTAAATTTATACGTCACTTTGACGTTTGTTAAACAATTCAGCAGGCCGTGGTTCAAAAATTAATTGTTTATGAAATATAAAATTGTCAATTAACGTTGACAGTTACCTTATTTAATTTTTTTATTCTCATACTACTTAGTTTTATTGCAGTTTTCGAAAAATCATTGTTTGCATCTCGAATGCGAAATGCTTTTGCGTTCTCGAATGGGTATTTTGCCTCGCTAAAGCTCGGCAAAATAACTTCCATTCTCGAACGCAAAAGTAGCATTTCGCATTCTAGATACAAAAATAACCATTTTCTACTCCTGCAACTAAAATGGTATTGAACATACTAACGTACACGTCGTTAAGTGACCTTTTAATCACGCCTTCATAACCTGTGACTAAAGAGCCTCTTAGTCATGAGTTGAAGTTGGCAACGACGTTTTAGTCACGGGGTGAAGTTAGGTTCAAACAATATTTGCTTTATCAGCCACAGCCAAAACTAAAATCAAGTTAGTTTTCAACTTTCCACAGTCAAGTTTGACGTTTGTCAAGTATAATTTAACGTAACATAATATACAAAATCTTAATGAAATGTTATGTTGTCTAAATCTGTGGTTGTAGAAAAAATATAGTATGTAAAACATTATATAAACTCGTTTAGACACTCGTTTATTAAGCACTCGTGACCAAAGTGACGTTTATAAAACTTGTTACATAATATACTATTATCATCTATCCCACCGTTATAATACAACAAGGTTTAAGTTATGAAATCCTGCGATCGTCAATCCCGCTTAAAACATGTAAAGCAATGTTGTATGTCAGTATAACATGATTTCTGTGTTCAACACACTCGCGTCTATCGGTTTTTTTTTTTTAATAATAATTTAGCCAGATTGACAAACAAATTGCCATACATGGTTTGGTTACAATCACGTTAACACTAAACATAGTTACATGGTCACAGCGTGTCCGTCTTCCATAACTATTATTAGTTTATTTCACATTAACTATTAGCACAAAAATTTCACTACTCGTGTAGGTCTTGTGGTAGTAGTCTCTTCAGCCTATTGTGAATATTTCTTTGTCCTAGGTTGTAGAATACAGCTCCTGGGCATTGGTATAGGGTAAAAATAAATTTGTTGGTGCAGTTCTTAATGAATTCGTTAATTTTAGGAATTCCAACTTCCTCATGTATCTGATCATTTCTTACAAACCAGAATGCATTTAGAATGATGTGCAGAACTTTATTTTGGAATATCTGGATTTTATTTATATTTGTTTTAGAAGTTTGCTCCATATTGGACAGCAGTATGTGATTATCGGTCGTAGAATTGATTTGTAGAGTAAAAGAGAGCAATCTATCTTTAATGGAGATTTGCTATTTAGTATAGGATACAATAACGCTAAATATGTATGACATTCGTTTAACTTTTTATTAATATGAAGTCTCCATTTGAGTTGTGTATCTAGGTATAATAAATATTTGACTGCTGAGTCTCTTGAGTTCCACTCAATAATTGTGTTGTTAATCGTTAATGGCGTTGGGTATTAATTCTTCTAAGTGTAAATATTTTGCATTCACACTTTGCGGGATTAATTTTAACTCTCCATTTGCTAAACCACTGGGCCAAGTTGTCAACAGCGACTTGTAGTTCTGATATTGCTGTGGGCAAATCTTTGTGCTGTGTAGTAACTGCAGTATCGTCTGCAAACATCATTAGTTCCGAATTAGGTGTTACTGGAATATCGTAAACGTATATGTTAAATAATATTGGACCCAAAATACTCCCTTGGGGAACTCCGGCTTTACTATCTCTATTTTTAGAGTATGTGGAATTGATTCTAACTGCAAAAGTTCTGTTTTGTAGAAAAGAGGATATGATCTTAATAAGGTAGAGTGGAATGTTTACTTGAAACAATTTATATATTAGTCCTTTTGTCCATACCTTATCAAACCCTTGTTGTAGGTCGAGGAATGTGATCGTTGTATATTGTTTTGAGTGATAGCCTTTTTCTATAACTTCGGTTAATCGTAGTAGTTGGTGTCCTCTGCTGTTTTTCTTTAAAACCAAATTGAAACTCCGGTGGTATATTTTTTTGAGCACAGTCGGCTTTCAGACGGCAGTTAATGATTTTTTCCAATAGCTTTGATACTGTAGAAAGTAGGCTGATTGGCCTATAATTATCAGGATTGCTTTTGTTTTTTCCGGGTTTGTGAAAGGGCAGTACGTAGGCGTGTTTCCACTTGTTTGGGAAATATCTCGTTCTTAAGCATGCATTGAAGATAGCAACAAATAGGACAACTGCTTTCTGTGGAAGTTTCTTCAAAATGATGTTTGTAATTAAGTCGGGTCCCGGTGATTTTCGTATCTGAAGCTGTTTAATTAGCGTTTGCAATTCATTAGGTGAAGTTGGTTCTATTTGATCGCGAATTGGTTCTGTTTCTGATACATACTTTTCTACTTCTTGTACTAAGTTTATGTCGGTTAGTATGTTTGGGCAAAGAGCATATAATTTGGTTTGCTATAATATTACATTTGTCCTGATCTGTCACATATGTTGTGTTGTTTATTTTAAGTGGTGGAATAGGAGTAGGTTGTTTTAAGATTCGTTTCGTGGCTTGTCAGAGAGTATTGTCTTTTGGTTCCAGCTGTTGGATATATCTTTGATAATTATTTAGTCTATAATTATCTAATTCCCATTCAACTTGATGAGTAAGTCTATTGAGTAGAATTCGCAACTGTGGGTCTCTGGAAGTTTGCCATGCTCTTCGTGTTCGATTTTGATATTTTATTAAGTTTAAAATATCTGTTGGTGGCGCCATATTTGGTTTGGTAATTAATTTATTTTGTTTAAGGGTTGCTTGTTGAATGCTCTCCTGTATATTATTAGTAAATTGGTCTACAGTAGTATTGATTTCTTCAGTGCTACTTAAATTACTGGGTATTTTGATGTTTCCATCGACTGTATTTTGAATATTCCCAGTCGATAATTCCATTGATGAGTTTTGGAACTGGTGGAGAAAATTGCGGTTGAGTTAAAAATGGCATTACGACAGGAAGGTGATCCGAGTCCATTTCCGCTAAAACATTTTGGTAAATTGGTTTTGTCAAGTTCTTATGTAAGATTATGTCAAGAATATCTGTTTGTCGATCTCGTTGGTATGGATGGTATGTGTGTTCCTCGGGTGCTGATATTTGTATAGCATGTGAAGTAGTGATCTTATGCAACTTTATGCCATCAGGGTTATTCGCTCGACAACCCCATAGTGTATTTTTGCTGTTGAGGTCGCCAATTAGTAAGGTGCTTTTGTTATCACTAAAAATGTTTAATAAGTCCTGCTCGGCTAATGTATATATACATGTATATATTGCAAGCTTTGACATTGCAATGTACAAGGTGAATTCGAGCGTTGTGATATGGTTTTACATCGTGTTCGGTAATATCGGTTGCAGTTGAAGCGTGATTGTTTGTGCAGTGATTTCGGTTGTTTAGCACAGGTTTTAATAAAGAATTGCTGATTTTAAATTTCAACCAACAACATAAAGCTGAGACTCGTGATTATACAAGACATTTTTCTATGAACATTTACAAGAAAAATAAATGAATTTGTGGATGTGACACAGTAAATTTCCTGTATTGTTTTCCATGTGTTCCGTTTTATTATCAAATGACAAAACCTGGTCAAGATTAGGATTTAAAGATCTCAAACATTTACATCAGAGGGTAAAAAACAAACTTTCTGCACGTCATTTGAATTGTTATACAGAATTTGTTTTATTGGGTTCTGTAAATATTGCAGTTCAGTTAAATTCAGTTTATAGACAAAATATAGTCAAACATAATAAACAGGCGACTGAAAACAGCTACATATTAAAGAGAATATATTTGGATTAAAATATCGACGGAATGTATGTGAGTCATTAATTATAACTTTTAGTTTAGTTATTGTTAAAAATTAAGAGCCCCCCAAATATAATTATCACGAGCCAGCCGTCACTGAAATCAGGTCATAAATACCATTGTAAAAACCAATTTTAGATATTTACAGGTCGACAAATTAAAAGTGGAGGGCAGAAATCTGAACTAACCTTTTTATTTAAATAGTGGTAGTTGTGTTAGCATTTGTCAATTTGACGTTTGCAGTGGACGTTCGTGAAATTTGCGTTATGAATGACCCAGGATCTTCAAATTGTAAACATAAAATTCTAGGCAAGGTGATAAAAATACTTAAAACAAGTTAGGCAAAGTACATTTCATATTTATATATTTTATAGAATTTAAGTTGTGAGGCGATAAAAATTGTGACTGCTGTTTTGCACTTTATGAATGAGGAAGCTCAATATATGAAGTTGCATGGAAATCCAAAAATACCCTTTAGCAAGGTCCAAGAGCGTGTAGCGGCTGCAACCAGTGTGTCTGTTAGAACCATTAGCCGGATTTCTAACAAATCCAAGAGTTACAAAACGCCTTCTTTTCCTAGTTCCAGTAAAAGTAAAAAGAAGCCGCGTACATCTCCAATTGCTTTGGACAATTTTGATAAAGGTGTTTTGCGAAGAACAATTTATAACTTTTATCTAACTGAAAAAATGGTTCCTACATTGAAAAGAATTCACGCTAAATTTAAGGAAGATGTTGGTTATCGTGGTAGTAGAGAATACCTCAGAAAAGAAATTGGCAAATTAGGATTTAGGTGGCGTAAAACACAAACGAGCCGAAAGATGCTAATAGAAAGATCAGATATTCGCGATTTGAGAATAAATTTCTTGAGAAAAATTAAAAAGTATCGAGATGACTGTCGACCAATTGTTTATACTGATGAGACCTATCTTCACTCATCACAGGCCAATAAAAAATCTTGGAGTGATGATTCTAACAAAGGTTTACTCAAACCTATCAGCAAAGGAGGTAGAATGATAATCGTTCACGTTGGAGGGGACATGGGATTTATTCCAAATGTTTATTTGAATTACAAGTCAAGCTGTACTACGGGCGACTATCATAAAGAAATGAATTTTGAAAATTATATGAAATGGTTGACGGAAATGGTTATTCCGAATTTAGCAACTCGGTCGGTGGTAATCATTGACAACGCACCTCATCACAGCAAAGTGAAAAACCCTGCACCTACGTCCACTACAAGAAAACGAGTAATTCAACAGTGGTTATCAGAAAGAAACATACCATTTGATGAGAAAATGTTCAAACCAGAATTGTATTCCCTTATTAAGTTAAACAAACCTCAACATAAAACATGTAATTGATGAGATATTACAAGAAAACGGCCATGATGTTCTAAGATTGCCACCCTATCATCCAGACCTCAACCCAATTGAGATGGTTTGGGCTGCAATGAAATCCTATGTTAGTGATAGGAACATTGATTTTAAATATGAGAGTGTTAAAAAGCACGCTGATGACTTTTTTAACCGCTTGGTCAGGAAAATTGGCAAAACATTTGCGAACACGTCAAGAAAACGGAATCTCGTTTTATTGCTGAAGAAACTGCCTTTGATCTTGTTGTGGACAATTTAGAATTTCCTGTAAATACTGGAGATAGTGATTATAGTGATAGTGATGTTTTGTTATGGAGTGATGATAGTATGTCTGAAGATTAAACTTTACTGTTTATGCAGGTCTTCTTTTATACTACGCCACTGTGTATCTGGCAATAATGCATAACGTCTAATTAGGGTAAGTGACATTAACGTCTACCAATAGCTTAAAAATAAATACAACAAAAGCGCCATTCATAGGCTACTTCGACCGCCACTTTTAATTTGTCGACCTGTACCCTAAAAATAAATACTTAAGTAATTTACATTACTAGTCATCAAACTTGCAACACCTGTTACTTTTGCTACTATGTCTAGAAAATATCTTCACTTTCTGCGACAACTAACACTGGATGATACTCAATAAATTTTGAACTGTTTACACATATGGCTGCTCTTCTAGTAGTTTTAAGTTCCACTTTATTTACTGCAATTTCTAGTTTAAATATTTCTTGTATTTCTGATCTTGATCTATGTTATGTCATCGATATATGCAAGATTTGCGTACTTCTACATAACCTAGTAGGGTGAAGTAAGGCAATTTGGTGATAATTTCAGTAAAACTGACTTTTTTTCTAATAAAAACAATTAAAATATTAACCTAATTGTTAGCATAATGTATATTGGAATGTTGGCAATACATACATAGAAGATTATAATAATAAAATAATATTGTTGTTTTATATTTTTAACAATTAATAAAGTAATACTACGAAAGGTAATTTGGTTATATGGAAGGTAAATTGGTGATGGCGGGTAGGTAATTTGGTGAAAGTCACTATTACCACTGAAAGTCACTTTTTTCAGGAAGAATCATCAGAATCTTCTTGACTAATGCCGTCATCACATTTATAGAACTTCAGCTTGCTCCCAATTGGTTGCTTTTGACATTGTTCATGAAATTTCTGTCAACAAAATGAACATTCAATCCATTGGGCACCTGTCTTTCTCTTGAAGTCTTCAGAATAGGTTTTCCCACATGGAGCACATGTCCAATCAGCATCTTTTATTATTTTTCTCTTAGAATTAGATGGGACTGGTTTTGGAGCGTTTTCTACTGACGTAAGGCATCTGGAAGACGAAACGTTTTTTTAGCCACTAGTTTTGGTGTTGTAGCTGCCCTTGGAAGCCGTAGAATTTTCTCAATGCTAGTAGAAGATCCATTTAAATCGGTCGGTGTTGGCAAATCTAAAGAAGCAACCCGAGAAAATGGACGGCCTAGTTTCCGTTTTGGACCCTCTTCTAGTGGAGTAAAGCATCTGGCAGAAGAGTCTTTCTTTTTAGTCCCCTGTTTACGTGCTTTAGGAACTCTTGGAAGTTGTAGAATTTTCTCAATGCTAGTAGAAGAGTAATTTAAATCGATTGGTGTTGGCCTAGTCTGACGTTCTTCAGAAATAGGTTGCTCAGTTGCACTAGATGTTGAAGGTGTATCTTCATTTTCTTCACAAAAAGATCGTTGAGTAAGACGGGATGGTGCTGTTGCAGCTGGTGGAATTGCGTTAGGGTTTAATGGCACAATTCCTAATTTTTTGAATGAATTTATTATGTTAATATTTGAAAAACTGGTTAAAAATGCTGGATTAAAGAGAGTGTGGAAGTTAAACCTATTAAGGTTTGTCATTCGGAAATTCTAACATGTAATTGTTCAAGCGTTTTGCCCAAGCTACTTTCAATGGTCGATACACACCAAGGGGCCTGGACACAACCCCCACTGTCCATAACGCCCACCATGTCCATAACCTCCACCGTGTCCATAACCCCCACCGACGATTTGGGCCATAACCTCCACCGTGTCCATAACCCCCACCGTCGGGTTTGTTCGTAATTTAAACTGTGCCCATAACCCCCACCGTCGGTTTGGTCCATAACCTCCACCGTGTCCATAACGCCCACCGACGATTTGGTCCATAACCTCCACCGTGTCCATAACCCCCACCGACGATTTGGGCCATAACCTCCACCGTGCCCATAACCCCCACCGTCGGATGTGTTCGTAATGTCAACTGTGTCCATAACCCCCACCGACGATTTGGGCCATAACGCCCACCGTGCCCATAACCTCCACCGTCGGGTTCGTTCGTAATTTCAACTGTGTCCATAACGCCCACCGTGCCCATAACCTCCACCGTCCATAACCCCCACCTCGTCCATAACCTCCACCGTCGGTGCCAAGGGCATATAAAATTAACTAAACCGTTCGTTTGGACTTTCCTATTTTGTAAAGACAAACGCTATCTAATACAGTGACCGCCAAAAAGTAAGTCATATACGGGAAAATTATTTATTATTGGTTTCTGAAAAAATTTCATTCTTGATAAAAGTTTGTGCATCTTCTGGAAGTCGTTTTACGATTGTTCTATTTGTCAAATGACTTAGGGTGTGGCGCGAAATTTAAATGGTCTAAAAAGAAAAATCCTACTGATGGATAAGATGAGAACTGTGCCGCCACTGGCGTATGTCGTACTGCTATTATGTTAGGGATCGAACTGGAACATTTATCAAAGCTTTTTTTTGAAGAAAACCAGTTTATTTACATACTTTACATATTTATTTATTTTTAATTTCTTGGCATAAAAGAGAACACATACCAAGTCTTAAATTTGTCGGCCAAAACAATAAAGTCCGCCAAAAATATATAATTATCTAAAAATTAAGAGAGTAAAAATAAACAATAATAATTACTTAGTACAAGTGTTTGAGATGAATTGCATCCCGTAACTAGCTACACAGTCAGAAAAGGAAGAATATAGCTACAGGTTACATTATTATTAATTAAAGGTAATTAACCACTACCTAAAACTAAAAAAATATATTATATATATAACACACAAAATTTACAGAACATTAAAGTATAAATTAAAGGTATACCTTAAATGGTTCTGTAATTACGTAAGTCCGACAGATCGAACACCTCGAATCTACTGTAGCAGGATTATTAACATTGTTATTAACTAAATGTAATTAATTACTACCTAAATGTAAAAACATATATATAATATACAAAATTTACAGAATAATTCAAATTTACGTAAGTCTGACAGACGTAAAATCTAAATCTAAAAATATACATATTACATAATATGTATATACAAAATTTACAGAATCATTAAAATTTGAATTAACCCTGCAGTGGTCGCGCCAAGTCTCACAAACCCGATAAATACGTTATTGAGTGGAAATTTGTTAAAGGGGGTGTAAGAGTGTTTGTTGTGCGTTTTGGTACCTTTTAATTTTTAGACTTGGTTGCCTCCCGATAACCGGCATAAGCACAGTTGTTAGTGTTCGTGAGTTATTTGGAAAGAAGTCTGTGAGACTTGGCGTGACCATTTACGTTTGTGAAATTGTTTTGCGTTCTTGATTTTTTTGTACATTAAATGTAGCTGCAATGAACTCACAAATAATTTATGTTGCAAACAACAACGACGTTAGTATACTAAGGCGTCAATGTATACAAAAATTAGCTTTGATTCTAACAAATGACCAATTACATCGGCGATAACTACTCAATAGTTTTCCTTCGGAAATCCATCTAAGAAGAGAAGAAGTAGCTGGAACCTCTTCAGACCATCTAGTAAATGACCCTAATAACCCCACAATTAAAAAACGAGCTTTTATTTGAAATCGGCAGTGAAGTACGCCGAAATCGTCATTAAAATACGAGAAATCGGCAGTGAAGTAATCCATTGTTTTACGACTTTTTTGTAGGTGGCGAGGCGACAGATAATCGTCACTCGACCGAACATAACCTACAAAAGTTGGTTAAAATGCTGTAATTTCACGATTTGTCGATTTCAAATAAAACATAGTGTACACATCGGCACTGAAGTTCCTTTTTATCCCACATGTGGTTTATTTGCTTTGGCCCTACGGGCCTCGGCAACTAAATCCACATTCGTGACAAAAAGCTATACTTCAGTGCATTGGTATACAAACTACTATTTTCCAAAAAAATAGCAAAAAAAATTTGTTTTGTAAAAATAAATTGTGTTTATCGCATGCAGAGCTTTTGTGCACTACTTGTTCATTCTTGAACCAAAATGACGAAAATTAATTGTTTTGTTCTACCTCTTAGCATTAAAAACATTGTTCTGTCCATAAATGTATATAGAAAATTAAAATCTTGAAATTCATCAGAGGCTGTGTTTACTATTATGAAAGCATGATCTACAAAAACCTTTAAAACTGAAACTGAAATATAACTGAAAATCTTGGTAATAGTAAATAAACATCTCATATTAAAACTTATTGTCATATAAATGGTTCTTAATTTTTTGGTTTGAGAAACTTGGTGCGACCAGCCGTGTCATGAAATTGGGCGAGACCACTGCAGGGTTAAAGGCAAACCCTAAGTGGTTCTGTGATTATGTAGGTCCGACAGATCGGGCACCTTGAATCCACTGTAGCAGGATTGTATGACTGCGTTGTGCAATACCCCCACAGTAGATGACCGCAATTCGACAAAACATAATTGCGCCTCCGACTGCTACATATGACACAAGCGTCGCTTGGGGGCAGGTTCTCGTCTGCTTCTGAAAATGTAAGTGTTGTCATTAGATTTTCAAAACATTCTGAATATATTTCTGTAATAGAGTACTTACCGTCATCGTATCCGATGCCCCTGAATGGATTTTCCGGCTGAACTTCGTCGGTTTGAAAAGCTTCCACTGAAATAATCATCACTTTAATTTTAATAAAAAAAATTTTAGGTGTGCCTGTTCTAAAATGGAACGTATTACAGTTAGTAAAAACTGGTGTTACAATATTTAGTGCTCCTGTAGGTGTTCTCAAAACCGCTTTAAAAAATTATGATTCCAAAATAAACAAAAAACGTCCGTGGAATGAGAGTCCGATTAGTATACAGGGTGTATAATATAAACTAGATCAACATGGATGAAGTTTAAATTTTAATTCGTTTCTCAGGCAGTGAAATTTGGCATACAGGTTTATTTATTTATGTCGTGCTCAGCCAACAGCCGTTAGGCCAGTTATAGGCGTCGCTGTACATTTATTCCAACCACACTAACGACTGTCATGATGTTATTATGACATCCGGGACCAACTATTTCCGTGGCAACCGTACCACGAGGCGCCGAGCGAAGCAGCCGTGGAACTCCCATCCAAGTTCTGACCAGAAAGAGCGTTGCTAAACTCTACTGATCGAACGTGGACGCTTGTTCAAGCTACACCACCCGGGACCTAATACACCACCCGGGACCTTAGTTGTAGTAGTAAGTGCTACGGTCGAACAGCCTCCGTACAAAATTATTTAAAACCAGGGTGTCACAAACAGGGGGGGGGGGGGCTGGTTTATTTCCCTTGTAGATTTTTATAATCTTCAATTGTTTTACCAGTTTGACTCCATAATATCATTCTGCGATAAAGAATGCATACGGTGGTGGGTGTTCTTGATTTTTTCTGTATGGCTAGCTATTTTACAGAAAAAATCGATTAAAATAATTTTCTACGTCAAAATTATCTCAAACACATTTATTAACTTTCGGTTCACAAAACTGAAGGATAATTGATAACACCTAAGGGCTAACTAATTGCAAAACGTAATATTGCAGTTCTTAAACAATAACTGTTGATCATTTTTTTGTTGGCAATTTGTTTTCGCAATATTCATTTGGACAACCATTATTGTTTAAGAACTGCAATATTACGTTTTGCAATTAGTTAGCCCTTAGTTGTTATCAATTATCCTTCAGTTTTGTGAACCGAAAGTTAACAAATGTGTTTGAGATAATTTTGACGTAGAAAATTATTTTAATCGATTTTTTCTGTAAAATAGCTAGCCATACAGAAAAAATCAAGAACACCCACCACCGTATGCATTCTTTATCGCAGAATGATATTGTAACGAACGCAAGAACGGCCTTGAGAGTAGATGTGCGCGGGTGATTCAGAGGCTGCCGGCAGGGGCAGGTGTGATGTGTCACAGAGTTCCAGACTTTCGGATAAATCTGGAGCCAGGTGCAGTGCGTGACTCACGCGCGCCCGAGGTCAGATGCGTCATGCTTTTATCTGGATTTTCTAGTGAATGCCGAGAAGTTTCTGGAACCTCTCCAGTGAAAGATAAATACTCGCGCAGCGGGGATGCGAGTCAGTTCTGAATTAATTCTGCGGCAGTTCGAACTCACGTCGAGGCTTGTTAGAAGCCCCCCATATAAATAAAACGCGTGTACATATAACTAAATAAATAGATGACCAAATAAATAAATATATAATCGTTAGTGTTTAAGAGTGATATAAATAAATCCGTATGTAATAGAAATACGTGTGCCGATAGTCGTTAGTGCTTGTATTAATTTGTAATCTGCTTGATAATTCTCTCGTGTGTTTGTAAATAACAATAATTAATCCAATAGTTGTAAATAAATATTTGAACCCATGTTTGTCGTATAATTTTAAATAGCCCGAACGTTTAAGAACGTAACAATATTATGGAGTCAAACTGGTAAAACAATTGAAGATTATAAAAATCTACAAGGGAAATAAACCAGCCCCCCCCCCCCTGTTTGTGACACCCTGGTTTAAATAATTTTGTACGGAGGCTGTTCGACCGTAGCACTTACTACTACAACTAAGGTCCCGGGTGGTGTATTAGGTCCCGGGTGGTGTAGCTTGAACAAGCGTCCACGTTCGATCAGTAGAGTTTAGCAACGCTCTTTCTGGTCAGAACTTGGATGGGAGTTCCACGGCTGCTTCGCTCGGCGCCTCGTGGTACGGTTGCCACGGAAATAGTTGGTCCCGGATGTCATAATAACATCATGACAGTCGTTAGTGTGGTTGGAATAAATGTACAGCGACGCCTATAACTGGCCTAACGGCTGTTGGCTGAGCACGACATAAATAAATAAACCTGTATGCCAAATTTCACTGCCTGAGAAACGAATTAAAATTTAAACTTCATCCATGTTGATCTAGTTTATATTATACACCCTGTATACTAATCGGACTCTCATTCCACGGACGTTTTTTGTTTATTTTGGAATCATAATTTTTTAAAGCGGTTTTGAGAACACCTACAGGAGCACTAAATATTGTAACACCAGTTTTTACTAACTGTAATACGTTCCATTTTAGAACAGGCACACCTAAAATTTTTTTTATTAAAATTAAAGTGATGATTATTTCAGTGGAAGCTTTTCAAACCGACGAAGTTCAGCCGGAAAATCCATTCAGGGGCATCGGATACGATGACGGTAAGTACTCTATTACAGAAATATATTCAGAATGTTTTGAAAATCTAATGACAACACTTACATTTTCAGAAGCAGACGAGAACCTGCCCCCAAGCGACGCTTGTGTCATATGTAGCAGTCGGAGGCGCAATTATGTTTTTTCGAATTGCGGCCATCTACTGTGCGGGTATTGCACAACGCAGTCATACAATCCTGCTACAGTGGATTCAAGGTGCCCGATCTGTCGGACCTACATAATCACAGAACCACTTAGGGTTTACCTTTAACCCTGCAGTGGTCTCGCCCAATTTCATGACACGGCTGGTCGCACCAAGTCTCTCAAACCAAATAATTAAGAACCATTTATATGACAATAAGTTTTAATATGAGATGTTTATTTACTATTACCAAGATTTTCAGTTATATTTCAGTTTCAGTTTTAATGGTTTTTGTAGATCATGCTAACTTCATAATAGTAAACACAGCCTCTGATGAATTTCAAGATTTTAATTTTCTATATACATTTATGGACAGAACAATGTTTTTAATGCTAAGAGGTAGAACAAAATAATTAATTTTGGTTCAAGAATGCACAAGTAGTGCACAAAAGCCCTGCATGCGATAAACACAATTTATTTTTTACAAAACAATTTTTTTTGGAAAATAGTAGTTTGTATACCAAGGCACTGAAGTATAGCTTTTTGTCACGAATGTGGATTTAGTTGCCGAGGCCCGTAGGGCCAAAGCAAATAAACCACATGTGGGATAAAAAGGAACTTCAGTGCCGAGGTGTACACTATGTTTTATTTGAAATCGACAAATCGTGAAATTACAGCATTTTAACCAACTTTTGTAGGTTATGTTCGGTCGAGTGACGATTATCTGTCGCCTCGCCACCTACAAAAAAGTCGTAAAACAATGGATTACTTCACTGCCGATTTCTCGTATTTTAATGACGATTTCGGCGTACTTCACTGCCGATTTCAAATAAAAGCTCGTTTTTTAATTGTGGGGTTATTAGGGTCATTTACTAGATGGTCTGAAGAGGTTCCAGCTACTTCTTCTCTTCTTAGATGGATTTCCGAGGGAAAACTATTGAGTAGTTATCGCCGATGTAATTGGTCATTTGTTAGAATCAAAGCTAATTTTTGTATACATTGACGCCTTAGTTTACTAACCTCGATGTTGTTTGCAACATAAATTATTTGTGAGTTCATTGCAGCTACATTTAATGTAAAAAAAATCAAGAACGCAAAACAATTTCACAAACGTAAATGGTCGCGCCAAGTCTCACAGACTTTTTTCCAAATAACTCACTAACACTAACAACTGTGCTTATGCCGGTTATCGGGAGGCAACCAAGTCTAAAAATTAAACGGTACCAAAACGCACAACAAACACTCTTACACCCCCTTTAACAAATTTCCACTCAATAACGTATTTATCGGGTCTGTGAGACTTGGCGCGACCATTGCAGGGTTAATTCAAATTTTAATGATTCTGTAAATTTTGTATATATTATGTAATATGTATATTTTTAGATTTAGATTTTACGTCTGTCAGACTTACGTAAATTTGAATTATTCTGTAAATTTTGTATATTATATATATGTTTTTACATTTAGGTAGTAATTAATTACATTTAGTTAATAATAATGTTAATAATCCTGCTACAGTAGATTCGAGGTGTTCGATCTGTCGGACTTACGTAATTACAGAACCATTTAAGGTATACCTTTAATTTATACTTTAATGTTCTGTAAATTTTGTGTGTTATATATATAATATATTTTTTTAGTTTTAGGTAGTGGTTAATTACCTTTAATTAATAATAATGTAACCTGTAGCTATATTCTTCCTTTTCTGACTGTGTAGCTAGTTACGGGATGCAATTCATCTCAAACACTTGTACTAAGTAATTATTATTGTTTATTTTTACTCTCTTAATTTTTAGATAATTATATATTTTTGGCGGACTTTATTGTTTTGACCGACAAATTTAAGACTTGGTCTGTGTTCTCTTTTATGCCAAGAAATTAAAAATAAATAAATATGTAAAGTATGTAAATAAACTGGTTTTCTTCACAAAAAAGCTTTGATAAATGTTCCAGTTCGATCCCTAACATAATAGCAGTACGACATACGCCAGTGGCGGCACAGTTCTCATCTTATCCATCAGTAGGATTTTTTTTCAGACTATTTAAATTTCGCGTCACACCCTAAGTCATTTGACAAATAGAACAATCGTAAAACGACTTCCAGAAGATGCACAAACTTTTATCAAGAATGAAATTTTTTCAGAAACCAATAATAAATAATTTTCCCGTATATGACTTACTTTTTGGCGGTCACTGTATTAGATAGCGTTTGTCTTTACAAAATAGGAAAGTCCAAACGAACGGTTTCGTTAATTTTATATGCCCTTGGCATTTTGCCGATCCGTCTAGCAATGTTTCAAGTTCATTTTTAAACTCTGAAAACTTACGAACAAAGCCGACGGTGGAGGTTATGGACGAGGTGGGGGTTATGGACGGTGGAGGTTATGGGCACGGTGGGCGTTATGGCCCAAATCGTCGGTGGGGGTTATGGACACAGTTGAAATTACGAACGAACCCGACGGTGGAGGTTATGGGCACGGTGGGCGTTATGGCCCAAATCGTCGGTGGGGGTTATGGACACAGTTGACATTACGAACACATCCGACGGTGGGGGTTATGGGCACGGTGGAGGTTATGGCCCAAATCGTCGGTGGGGGTTATGGACACGGTGGAGGTTATGGACCAAATCGTCGGTGGGCGTTATGGACACGGTGGAGGTTATGGACCAAACCGACGGTGGGGGTTATGGGCACAGTTTAAATTACGAACAAACCCGACGGTGGGGGTTATGGACACGGTGGAGGTTATGGCCCAAATCGTCGGTGGGGGTTATGGACACGGTGGAGGTTATGGACATGGTGGGCGTTATGGACAGTGGGGGTTGTGTCCTAGACCCCACACCAACGTCCAAGGGTTGCAGGAGGTGACTCGTGTGGGCAGGGAAAGTGAATAGATAGATTTGATTATCTTTAGCCAATTTAATTATTTCAGGACTTATGTGAGATGCATGAGAATCCATTAGAAGGACAATGGGCCTACTAGAAGGAATGCTACGAATAAAAAATTGAAAGCATTCTATAAAAAGTTCGGTGTTAATCCATCCCTTTGGATAGTTTTACCACTGAATTTGGAAGGCAGTCTCTTTTTAACTGATCATTCCACCTTACACCTTTGAAAATTATAAAAGTTGGTAGAAAACTACCATCTGCACAAACACATTCTATGACGGTATGGGTTTCTCCGCGTTCACAGTATGACCTTTTGTAAACGAATCTTTTTCCAATTGTTGTGACAACTTTATTTGGCCTGACTACGTAAGACAGCCCTGTCTCATCACAATTCCATATTTAAGACAGTTTGTCCATCAGACCCAAACTTTCCAAAAGCTGTCGCAATTTAGAAAAAGTCTCAACATTTCTGGGTTAGCCATGGAACTCGCAAAGAAAGACCATAACGAGTTTTAAAGTTGCTCCACCACCATTTACTTGCAATTTTCTTATCTGTATTAAAAAAAAATTCTCTGCCAGACGCTTCTGCAACTTTGTAAGCAACCTCTCTAACCTGCTGAACAGTTAGACCAAACCCTAATTCTTGCATATCAGTTATGTAATGCACAATTTTTTGCTCTAACTCCACAGGTAGTGCAAACGGTCTCCCTAGTTTTGGCACATTGGTTTCAGTATTGTTTGCGATAAAACGTTTCAGTGATGACCATGGAACATCATATGTTTTAGCAGCGTTATAAATTGATATTTTTTTTTCTTTAACTGCATTGGCAGCATCAACTAAATCTCTATTACTATACTTTCGATAAATTTTTTCTTTGCCCCGTTTTTTTAATTTCCATTTTAATGCCCTGGAATCAAAGAGGCATGATGTAACTAATAGTCGATAGCTAAATTACATGTGCCATACATCGTCAGGTATGCAATTTGGTGATACTTAAAAAAAAGATAAGTAAGGTAATTTGGTGATACCGCTATTTTTAATTTCTGACACTTACTATGCTTCTTTATATCATAATTGACTATACAGTCAACAAAAAAAACCTTGTTTGCAAATTTTAAAATCCTAATATAAAATATCAAGTAATAGCCGGCAAACACTGCCTGTAAAATGCACCAGAATCCTTAAAAAAATTATCGAATACGGAAGGTTATCCTAGTACTATCTTGCATTCAATTTAAACGGGAGTTGACTTAAAAAAATCCCTGAGATTTATAGAACGTCATAACATCAAAAACAATAAAACAAGAATACTTTAAACTAATTAAAAACTTGTCCCAAAAACTACTTACAGAATATAAACGCAAACGACACACACGCGCTCCAATGACAAACACGTTTTCCCATAATAAATTTTAGGTTGGAATTTAAACCGATTCCTTCAGTAATATGGAGCGGCACATCAACAACCATCTATTCTCAACGTTTCAATTCAATAGCAGCATAGATAAGTTTGTGGCGAATTTTCATTTAAACTATCACCAAATTGCCTTACTTCACCCTACCTACTGTTTTATTTATTAGTACTTTTCTTGTTAAGCCTCTCCAGAATCATGACTTGACAATGGTTTTTCCCGAGTTGGACTAGGAAGAAGATGAATCATATTATATAGGGTAGCAGATAAGATTCCTCAAACAGATATTCTTGTACTTTCACTTCTTTGCACCTGAAGACCTAATATAATTGGTATATTGATAAATGCAACTGTATTAATAAAATGTATGTTTAATAAGTGCAGTGTAACCATGTAACTAAAACACATTTAGGACGTTTCACTTGTATCAATCATTTTGGCATACCTATTATTGCTGTGTTGCCTTTTTTTGTAATGGGAGTATCTGAGCTCTAGTTTTCTGGAATATCTTCTTCTATCAATATCACCTTAAAAGGACATTTTTAGCTTAAATATTATTTCACATACTTCTTCCACAGTCAGTGGATCCTCATTTCATGTTTTTTCTCATTTCTGTCAGTTTAATATTTGGTACTTGGGATGGAAAAAAGGAGCAAAACATTGTGTAATATTTTCATATATAAATAACAAAGCTTAGGCTTTGTTATTTAATTTGTACGTTTTTGTTTATTTGAAGATTTTCTGCTACTGCACTTGTACACATTTACGAGTAGCTTACGTATACCTCAATATTTATGTATAAAACAGGTCAAACCCATCATTTTAGTTTTATAGATGAATTATACAGTATCTCGCAGATTTAAAGAATCTGAATTTTGATGTGTAGCATATTCAAATTGCATTTATATTTTTTTCATATTTAAGTTGTAAATTCGCCACAGTATTATAAATTAAAACACAGTGCTTTATATATAATTTTTTTTCTAACTTCTTATACATATGTAACAGAAAAATAAAGATATGTATAAATATAAATCATAGTAAATTATTGCAGAATTATACGTAATATAAATAAAAACAACTATGACATCCATTTGAACCCGGTAGCTTCCCAATCAGACAAACTCGTCAAGTTAGTCAACACTGGATAGGCAATTAAATAAAAAAACTACTTGATTCAAACGCATCTCATCAGTTCAGCATCATTCTATTACGGTTATTGCTGTAAAATGAGGAAACGTTCCTGACATTAAGTAGGTAAACTGCAATGCATTTACTATTTACATTAAGTATACAATAAATAAAAGTTAAAAGTACATAAAATCACAATTTCATAGGTGGCTGTAATTATTTCAGTGCAAGACCATTTGGATTATCGCCTTTTCAACAAAAATGGCGAGTTTATTTTATAGAATAGTTCTACAACTACAACAGAAATAAAAAACATATCTAGTATGTACTGAAATTAATGATCATATCCAAGATTATTTCATACAATTTAAAACTATAGAGCAATTACTAAAAAAAACTTTTAACATTTTGTTTAACTTATCCCGTTGTTGTTTTAATGTTACCTATCAATTTAATTGATACATTTGGTTTAAATTGCATATTTTTGTAGCTTATTACATTGTGGTAAAATCACATACTTCAGTTAATTGTAGTTTTATAAAGTGCAGTGTAGACAGTATTTTTCATGGGCTCCCGTGATCAATTCTATTTTTAATCGCTCTACATAAGGAACTGGACAAAACAAAAAAATCTGCAATCTTTGGTCAGGTCGGCTTTAAATATAGTTTGTTTTATAATGCGGTCAAGTGTTATTTATTCAAAACGACAGTAAAAT
>CALNHX010010587.1:23152-38932 GCA_940337035.1 Agriotes lineatus
ATATTTGTTTTGGATTTCTTTGTATGTATTTCTTTAAATAGGCCAAATACTTCTTTATTTGTTCTTCTTCATTGTTTTTCCCTGATCGTTAGTTGCAAGTATATAGTATATATACGAATGGGGCCATAATTATACAGTGAGAATAATGTAAGACTGTACATGGCTGAATTATGCAAAATTAGACATAGGGCATTTACTTAATGTTACCATGGTGTTTGTAAACAAAATAACAACACAGTCACTGTAGAAACTGATTGAAACTGGACTATTTCATTGTAATTTCAAAACCGACGAATGTTACTAGCATAGGTAAATTGGTTAATGTTAAAATAAAGCTGCCAATGTATAGTCTTACATTATTCACAGGGTATATAACAACAATAAGATAACATGAACAACAAAATAGAATGCTTGAGTAAGAAAGAGATGGCCATACAACAATAGTAATTTATGTATTTAGTGTTAAAGAGAGCCATTTTGGTATGAGGATGCGAGTTTTGAGTTGTTAAATAATTGAAATTTCTTTATAACAGGCAACCAGAAATACATCACTGACACTGTGTAACACACTATGTACTTGTACTGTAAAAATAAGTGTAATTTTAGTAGAACACGAGACGTTAGAGATATTTATTTATTTTCCTAAAACGTCTCGTGCTTGCCAGACTTCGGGTTTCCTTCCATAACAGTTACACGCTTGTTAAAAATACTGTAAGCAAACCTGTTGGCTATGATTTTTTCTTTTCATGTTGGACTAACTGATTCGATGATGTAGCGGATGCAATTTTTTTTTTCTGTCAGTTTCTGTTCGACATTTTCTTGCCACCACATTGCCAGATTTATTATTTTAATTTCCGTCAAAGGAAAAGTCAAAATGCCCAAAATAATTTTGTTACATTTCCATTAAACGATGCTACTTCCAATTTAAAAAGGACAGACCAAATTTAAAAGAACGCGAGTCGATGTGGAGACTAGAGAATATCCGGCAACAATGTACCTATTCAGAAAATATAACCTTAAACTGAAAACAACCTAACCTAACACAAAAAGTGTCAATTTCCATGAGGGAGTTTAGTTGCAACAGAGGTTCTGCCAACAAAATTACTAGATGGTCATAGCTTTACCTGACCCAAAAAGATCGTAAACGGCTTTTTTTATAGCACTCCATTAGCATTACAACTTTTGGTGGTGATGAGGGTATTAATGACCATTGACATAATATATGGTCAAGATGGTCATATTCCAAGACGAAATTCTATTTTCAGTTGAAAATTAAAGAAAGTAATTGATTTTACGTAAAATAGTTTAATGAAGGGGTCGCTAGTTTAATCCAAAAGTTGGTTAAAAGCATATATATGTATTATACATATGGTTAAAAGTAACATACATACTTATTTGACAGTGAATAAAAAAACAACCTTCAAACAGACAAAAACGAGGGGCAAACAACTCATTAAATATGGTGTACGCTACGAATTTTTAAATACTTAATTACATCTTTAAGTCTTTTAATTATCTTAATTCCCTGTAAATTACTTTTCCAGTATATTCAGTACGTCTGATTACTTTTTAACTATTTTAATTACCTTTCAAGTACTTTAATTACTTTTTAAATATTTTAATTACTTTTTAAATATTTTAAATACTTTTTAAGTGTTTTGATTACTTTTTCATTACATTAATTACTTTTTCATTACATTAATTATTTTTTCATTACTTCAAATAGTCAATCAGAACATGTAATTTTATTGAGTCGCCTTGTATAGATATTGAAAATTTGGTTAATAATCATTGTTGCCAAAGAATGACGTAACGAGAAATACAGTGTGATCAGTTGTCCTCGGATTTGTCATTCGGATATTTGGTGATGACTTGAGTGAATTGAAGGCGGTGGTGTGGGTATGCATATTCAATAATAGAAAATATTTCTAACCTTTTGTAAGTAGAAACATTTCGACAAATTCGAGACCCAGTTTTTCATCTTTTTGATTTTGGGAAATAATTGTTTGGAACAAATCCCACGCCATCAACCAGTTATATTATATCAAGTATCAGTCTTGACTTGACAAAACAATTGATTATATAATTACTTCCAATACTGATGTAAACCTATATAGAGACGAAAAAATAATTGATTAATTTGGCAACATCTTTTCAACAAAATTATCCTTTTTCAGATGAAGACCTACAAGATTCCAGGGTAATCAAAGCATTTGAATATGTAGATCTAGACCTAGTAGATTTTACAGATGTGGAAACAAAATCAGATAGCTATGTAGAAATAAAGAACAAGGGCAAAAGCATCAAAATAAAAAAAAGTACCCTATGCTGGTTATTAGAATCAAAAGACTCGCGTCTTAGCACTGACAGGCTCCAAAGAGTTAGAGGACCATAATCGTTTGTGAACAAGTCAACAAAGAAACGAAAAATTGTTCATGAATCTGATTCGTCCAAAACAGAATCAGAAGAAAGTTTGAAATATGATGATAGCGAGGATACTGAAACATTTTCAGATTTGGAAGACGCTTCGGGAAATGTTTCTACCGAAGCCCAATTCCAAATTGAACATTATTATGCTGTAGCGTATCACGATAATTGGTACATTGGACGCGTATTAGAAACGAACAAAGTTCAGTCAAAATTTAAATTTTTAAAATTTGACCTGGACAGGTATATTTAGCCGCAACGGGAAGACATACAGATAGTTAAAAACAATTTCATTTTTGAAGGCCCTATAAAGCTGTCAGGCACATGTCTTTCACCATTACGGCGGCAACAAAAAGACTCATAGATGTAGAATATAAAACTATAAGAAAATCGTGATTAGTACGTAGGTAATTACATACGTATATTATTTTTGTTCCTATTTTTATTATCATTTATGATATTTTATCAGAGAAGACTGTTTTGTTTGAGTTTCTGTTTGTATTTTTTTTTTGTTATCAATCCTTTTTTGAATATACCATTCCTTCTGCTTCATGTGTTGTATTTTTTTGCAGAATGTTGAACGTTCGTTATCATATGTCTTAATAATGAATCGCAAAAGAGCTTGACGATCTTCGATAGTTGGCGAATGATATGACACAATTTTATATTAGTTTCATTTCAAATTATTCTTGTTTATTTCCAATATTTCCTGAAGTGCTGGTTTCATTGAAGTATAAACATGTTTCATTATCTACCCAAGTAAAATATGCTCATTATTTAGCTAGGTTGAAAACATGTTATTTCTCATCAGAGTAATTGACTCATGTGAAGTTGGCGCCGACTTTTTTAAAAAGAATAATTTTTTTCTGAGTTCTGATCAGATTGGATATAGTTCTGAAGTTCCTCATAGAAATTTTGAATAGTTCCAGCAATCGAAACTCTACAAGAATAACTACTGGTGTGAAGCCAGCAAGAAGAAAGTTTATCAGTTTTTAAACAAGAAAAATGAAAGATGTATTACTCAAGCAAACTAACCTGACTCTCTAGAGTCAGAGAGAGTCAGGTTAGTTTGCTTGAGTAAAATATGTTTAATTTTTCTTGTTAAAAAACTTTTTTCTTGCTGACACCGAATCTCGATTTACACTTGCAATTTGCTAGAACTATTCAAAATTTCTATCAGGAACTCCAGAACTATATCCAATCTACTCAGAACTCGGAAAAAATAATGCTTTTTAAAAAACTTCCCACGAGTGAGGAATTGCTTGAATAACGGTGGTTTCTCTAGTTATTAGTGGACAAATATTTTTTTATCTGCACTTGAGATTAAAATCTGAGGACATATTTATTAAGACCTCTATAAAGTTAGCAGAGCCACTCGCAAGGATATCGATGAGACCTATCCCAGTAATTGTCGAATGATTGTCGAGTATTTGTCGTGAACGAAATAAAATTGTCGCGCTTTCAGTTTTTTTTATATGGAGTGGCGTGCTAACTATAATAAAGTTAGCACAGCCACTAGAATAAATCGACAAATGAAAATCAATCATCATCAGAATTGTTACCCATAATTGTCGAGTGTTTGTCGAAATCCATTTAAAGTGAAAAAATGCAAAAATGTTTTTTTTTCTAGCAAATATTTATATTCAAGAATTATCATAGCCATCATGGATATGTCGAGATTTTTGGCAATGTTGCATTATTTTTTTACTTTTTTCGCATTCTGTTAACATCATATGATGTTGAATCACTATGACTCCATAAACACACACAGATCCAATGTTGTAAAATGTATTTATCGGTTGACAAATAATTTTTCGGTTTAAGAAAATCAAAAGTTTCACGACAAATCTCGAATATGTTTAGATCATTCCACAATTGTTTGTAATTGTTTGTAACAATTGTGACGATATTTGATATTCATTTGTCGTTTCATTCTAGTGGCTGTGCTAACTTAATATAAAGTTAGCATAGCCACCAGCCACCCAATATAAAAAAAAAACTGAGAGCGCGAAAAATTTTTTTTTTGGTCACGACAAAAAATTCTCGACAATCATTCGATAATTACTGGGATATGTTTGATCGATATCCTGGCAAGTGGCTCTGCTAACTATATAGAGGTCTTATTAAGAAGTTTTCCATAGTTATATTCATATTTTAATTATTTTGATTACTTTAATTATCTTCAAGTACTTTTTAATTACCTTACAAATATTTAAGTACCTCTTAATTACTTTAAATATGTTTAAATACTTCTTAATTCCTTTCAAGTATCCTAAATATATTTTAATTATTCTTAAGTATTCCGATTACTTTTCAAATAGTCTAATTACTCTTCATTACTTTTTAAATACTTTAAATACTTTCAATTATTTTTTAAATATTTTGATTACTTACAAGTATCAAATATTTTAAATATGGTGTACACTTTTATGAGAGTTGTTTGCCCCTCGGACAAAAATATCAAGATTTTGTGCTGTTTGTTTGTTTGTAATGGACAAGGTCTGGGCATGCGAAGTACCAGGTACCTTAGACACCAATTGCTATGGTCATATGATCCAAGTATTACTTAGAATTTTGCCGAGACTAAGGAATTCCAACTAGTGATGGGCACTATCGAATGATTTCTACTATCGAATACTTACTAAATAACTAGTACCAACTATCGAATGAATATATTCGAATATTTTTATTCGTTTTCCCTATATGCGCCATTTGCTTAAGAATACTTATTAAATGAATGCTCCTAACTATTTAATGCATTTACTCGAATATCATATTCGCTTTAAAATTCAGAATATGTATCTTTAAAGGCGTATAATAATAAGATAATAATGGATAAAAACAATCAGTTACCCTTTCTTGATACACTAATCACACGCACAATAAATACTTTTGAAACATCAGTATACCGTAAGAAAACCAATACTAATAGGTACTTACATTTTAATTCTAACCATCACAAAAACATAAAGACAGGCGTTGTAAAAAGTCTCTACGACAGAGCCAAAGTTGTTTGCTCTAATGATAAAATTTTCAAAAAAGAGAAAGAATTTATTATTAATGTTTTACAAGATAATGGCTATCCAGAGACTCTTGTTCGGAACATTTTCAATACACGAAGCAATGCCACACACATACAAAGGAATGACACTCAAAAATATAATACTCTTACTATACCATATATTCCAGGCATATCTGACAAAATTAGACGAATTGGAAATAGATTCAATGTTAGGACGGTATTCAAAACGATGAATACTTTACGGTCAGTTCTTACAAAAACTAAACCGTTCAACGAAGAACAGCATTCAAAGAATTGTATATATAGTATTCCCTGTGAATGCGGGAAATATTATATCGGTGAAACATCCAGGCCTTTAGCAGTAAGAGTTAAAGAACATAAAAATATGTTGAAAACGTATCAATTCAATAAGTCTAAGCTGGCAGAACATGCTTGGAATGAAAACCATAAAATACAATGGGACAACACAAAGATCTTGTCTAAAGAATCGATGTCAACTAGGCGAAAAATTAAGGAAACGGCATACATTTTACTTAACGAAGAAAAATGCGTGTCGTCTTTCTCAATATTTTTAGACAATAGTTGGCTATCGATTCTTAAAGATGAGATCAAGTAGGTACAGATATCAACAAACGTCAATGTCAGAAAATTCATTGGAGGTTTGTTACGTGTAATTTTACATTTAGATACAGTTAAGGATTGTTTGGATAATTTCTTAGCTTAAATGCATTCATATAGTTAGATTCACCTGCATACGTTAGGTGTAGCTTTGGTTGCATACTCATTTTTGCAAAATCCTTGATTTTTAGGGAATTTTGAGTAACAATTTTGAAAATTGTTTTGATAGTACGATTTCCGGCGACCATTTTTAAGTTTTCCTTTTTGGAGCTGCATGTGATTTTTGGGAATTTTCACTTAAGTGGATTACATAGTTTCCATAGTTCTTTGAGGAATCTGCCATCCAGAAATAGGAAATGGGTGTTATATTGCTAAAATGAATCCGATTGTATTGGGATAAATATATATTTCTGCAATTTACTTACTCGAGGCCACATTACAACTCTGGTATGTTGATTTATGGTTGCCGTAGAACATTTTTCGATAACGTCTCGTATTTAGGCCTCCTCGTTCTAGTTTGGCCTCCTCGTCCTAGTTTGCTGTATCGTTCTCCGATTTTTCGGGATCTATTATGCCTGTGGCATTGTTGTTGCTTGGCTAAGGCACCTGGAGCAACAATTCCGTTCCAATTCGAGCCCCTCAGCACATGTGATAGTTCGCATGCAAGGCTTCTCCCCATGGTGACTGCACTCGACTGCGTTTCTCACCTGCAAAGTTAGATGAAGCCCTGACTCTTTGGAGGTTACTCAAGCTGGTGGACATCTTAATAGCTATCCCCCATAGCTGTTGATGTAGCGATCCTTCTGTGCACGATCCAGGTATCTGCAACACCTAGTGTTATCTACCTTTTGGTGTTTATTGAACTAAAAATATCGTTCGTTATGGCACTATGATCTTTACTTTATGTATTGTACTTACCTAGGTATATGCTAGCGAAATTCATGTCGTTTTACATGCGGAATATTGTGTAGCTTCGTTGTACATCACGTGCAATTACTTTTGTGTCATAGGATAATGTCATTCTATGCATTTAATATCTTTGCGTTTGGTAGTACTGCTTTGGTTGCATTCAAGAGTACTTGTCAGTGTTTCAAAATTTAAACCATTATTGGCGAGGGTCTCCGGGAGCATCAATTTAACATTTAACATAATATGAGCAACGTAAATACACCATGTTATGTGTATTAGCACTCCCCTAGGCGAAATGGTACCAATTCGAAGAGGTTCGCGACTAGATAGAGTATTTACCTAATTAATCAAGCGATTTAGAACTTACTATTCTCCCGCATTCCGGTATCGCTGTCTTTAATTATATTTAAGTCACTATCATAGTTGATACACGGGTACTCGAACGAATTGCGATTATCGTAGTTACATTTTCGACTTTATTCATATAAAATCTTGTACATTACATACCACTAAAATTACATTTACAAACTATTCCATTTACATACTATTATCACAGAATTGTGTTGCCTTTTTCCAAGTATGACACAGAATTCCGAAGGTGTACAAACTGTAAATAAATAACTAGGTTATTTCGAGTCTTGGTGTTTTCTGTCTCTTATTATTTTTTTTTTGTGAAACAGCTAGTGGTTTAGGAATTTACACGGCCACCTGTAGGTTTTCTGGTTTGGACCGTCTCAAACCAGTGGCGCTTCCGGACAACCCACCCCATCCTGCTCAGGACCTAGCTTGGCAAACGTTTGCTACACGACTCGACGATTCCTGTACCACCCTGCTGTGAAGTATTTATAATTTTTGTTTTTACGTGCGAATAAAATTCCCATGTGTAGCAAATGTAATAGGTTGGTCGTTTTTTCTTCCAGTGAAAAAAAAGATAAGTTCTTGTTAGTTTTAATTGTTATTCGTTGATAACGAGGGCAGATTGTCCCTCGAAACGTTCGTTGTTAATATTTTCGTTATTTAATATTTTAATTTGCAGAGTGGCGAAATACCCATATAAGAAAATGAAAAATGAATTACACAATAGCTAGTTGTGCAACAAGTTCTAAAAGTAGACGTTTATGCACGAGACATGAAAATTATAAAACGAAGCCGAAAGCTGAGTTTCATAACATGTCTTGTGCATAAACACTTTCAGTACGAGTTTGCACACGATATTTTTTCTACGGCCTTAAATTTACTGTTATTAATCCATAAATATCGATTTAACGAGGGTTTGCATTTATGACAGTCATAATTTATATCATAGTAAAGAGATGGCCTTGGCACGCAGGTGACTATTTCTGCAACCGATATCTGTCAAAGTCAGTTGTCAAAGATAATTATAATAGTACACATCTGACTTTATTCATTACATTATGCTTTAATTATTTTAAAAAAACTTTACCTCTAACGAAAGAAGTAACTAGAATAACTTTTAACCTCACTGCCAGTTCAAAATTCTAAATTCCACACCAGCTGTTTACTTTTAGCACATGGGCTAAAAGTAAACAGCTGATTTCACTTTTTATACGCTGATTTATAAAACGTCACTTTTATTGAAAAAAGCTAGCGCTAAAGGCCTACTTTTAGTAGTGGTCGTAGAAAAAGAACATTACTGAGATGCAACCATTCCAAGACAATTTGTACAAAAAAACTGCATCTTTCAGATGTACACTTCAAAAATATAAAATACTCTAGTATTTTGCAACGTCAGGTTGTAGTCTGTAGCTTCACTTCCTGTTTAAATGGAGTCATAATACTGCCACAGTAAATAAGCATAAGAGGGATGGTTTGAGAAAAAACAGTTAAAAATCACAGATTTTGATCATAGTTCGAAAAATGCGAGCATATCACTTTAAATTAAATAATATTTATACAACTGTGCCTCTTCGGAAGTGGTTGTTATCTGATGCTACGGAAATGGTTTCTTCAATGTCAATTTGATGGTCCAGTGTCTACACCTTTTTTCGGCAAATAATACAAACCGGATGCAACACTATCTCTTTGAAAAGTTTGTGTTTGCTCAATTTGCTTTAATTCAGTTCCAGCACTGGCATTTGGAGCATACTACTACAGAATATTTGTCATAACCTTCTTATCTTAATATTTAAGAAAACATATTTAAGTAGACTGAGTTAATGAAATTATCGTCCCTGATACAAGTGCAGCAAGTAGATTGTTCCATAACTGGGCTTTCACTACACCGTTATCATTGTCCACTTTGTCTACAGACGCCTACATATGCAAAAATAAAAATTATAGAAAGTGGTTCGGAATCTACTCTATAGATGACATCAATTTATTCAAATATATAAGTAGGTACTGTTAAGATAGAAATGAAAAGCAATAAAAACAAATCAGCTGTAAATTACCATCTAAACTTGTTACGGTATAATCCGCACCGGGCCGCACTTACCACAGGTTGGTTTACGTTAGGAGGCTTTCCGTAAAGGCAGGGTTCACGTTACTTGGTAAGTCCGGTCCTGTCTTAGGGCAGTAACAATTACGATAAATGCCAAGGCGTCACCGTAAAAGTAGCTGTTTGGATCTACTTCGTTCACAGTCGAAGCAGCGAGCTCTGATGAAAGGGATACTTACTTGAAAGATCAAATTTCTGTTCAACTTACTTACTTACTTAATCCGGAACCCTTGTACCTTGCGGTGTCGGGTTTGATTTGCAGAATTTTCTCCATTGGGTCCTATCTTGGGTTAGCACCTTCGCCTGTTGCAAGTCTGCTCCCCTCTTCGATATTGCTTTTCTTACGTCTTCTGCCACGTCTGTCTTGGTCTTCCTCGAGCTCTAGTTCTTTCTTCCTTCGTTTCCCATGTTTTCTTTGGAAGTATACCTTCTTGCATCCTTGCTAGGTGGCCATACCAACGCAGCTGGCTTTCTTCTATTTTTGTTTGTAATGGTTTTACTTTGAGTTGTTCTCGAAGCACTTCATTTCTCTGTCTATCTAATTTTGTCACTCCTGATATTTTTCTTGTGTATCTCATTTCAGTTGCTTGAACTCGGGATCGCAGTTTCGGTGTTAATGTCCACGATTTACAGCTATACGTAAAGTAGGGGTATATATGGCATTGAACACTTTAGTTTTAGTACCCCTATCATTTATACATCGGATTTTATAACCTCTGTTAAATCATGTCGCTGTCATTTTTATGCTGATGATACGCAGCTCTATCTTTCCTTTGACATCTCTAACATACATACTGCTATCCAGGCAATCAACAGTGACTTATATAATCTGATAGATATCTCGAGAAAATACTGTCTTATCATTAACTCGCAAAAGTCAAATGTTATGCTTTTTGGTAAATCTTCCATACGAGAGCGAGCCTTGCCTTTGGTAAATATCTGCATAGAAAATACTCAGCTATCTATTAAAAACTCATGTAAAAATTTGGGCCTAATTATCGACCATAATTTTAGATTCAAAGAGCACATAAATAAATGCATTCAAAAAGCCTATATGAATCTAAAATACCTATATCTCTGTAGGCATTCCTTGTCTCTAACCGCTAAAATCTGTTTATCTGATGCTTTGGTTCTGTCACATTTTACTTACGCTGATACAATATATGGTCCTTGTTTAGACAGTATTGATGTCAAACGAGTGCAAAGAGTGCAAAACTCATGTTTACGATTTATTTTTGGCTTAAGAAAGTTCGATCATGTATCCGACAAACTCTCTCTAATTAAATGGTTGAACATGAAAAATCGTAGGTCACTGCATTTTGCCTGCTTATCCTATAGGCTGATAACTTCAAAAAATCCTGATTATCTCTACAATAAACTACGATACAGAACTGACGTTCACAATATCAATATAAGGAGTAAAGGGCTTTTAACTTTGCCTGCTCACAAATCAAGTGTATACGAACGCTCTTTTTCATATAACATTGTCCAAATCTATAACTCCCTTTCTTTATTTTCTCAGACACTTAGTGTTCTTAAATTCAAACGTCTTTATCATGATTATCTACTTGAAAATCAGTAAAACAGTCATCAAATTCTAATTCCTGGAGGTGTGTTTAATGATCTACTATGTACTATATACTATGTACTATTTACTATTTTCGTTCATTTTCTTCTTTTTATTTTTCTTTATTTTACTAGTTCCTTTCTCGTGTTACTGCATTTTTTTTATGTAATTGTTTTATAATAAACATCGGGCACATTAACGTTATTAATAGATACATTTTTTTTTGCTAATTATATCAATTACGGTTAAGTGGAAGAACAGAGCCATTACTACGAAATGGCATCTGAACTTCGCCATTTGCATATACTGTTAATTTTATTTGCTTTTTCTTTTGTAATTTTCTGAATGCAATAAAGACCACTTATTATTATTATTATTATTATTATTATTATTAAACCTCTTTCATAGCCAGGAAATTTTTACTCAGTGCAAAATATAATTTTTCGGTCGCGCTAATTCTGGCATTTTCTCGAAGGTTGGACCTAAATATTTGAATGTATTTACTTGCTGGATTAACTCTGCGTGTCAACACTGATGTTGCATGAAATTTTTTCTCTTGAAAACACCATTACCTTGGTTTTAGTAATATTCATACGCATCCCATTTCTAGCAGAGCCGCTTTCCATACAGTCAGGTTTTCTTGTAGTGCTTTTTCAGAGTTGCCAAACAATAGAAGGTAGTCAGCATACGCTAAGTGTCGTATACATTGAGGTTGCATATTTTTATAACCCACTTGATATTGCCGTATCTGGGATTTGCGTCGTTTCATAACTTCATCCATAACCACTGTGAAAAGTATGGGACTTAATATTCCACCTTGTCTCACCCCGTTTTGAGTTATAAACCGTGAGGATTGTGTGTTTGCTGTTCTTACGTAATTTATGGTATTCTCGTAGAGGCTTTTTATAGCGGTGAGTAATTCGACAGGTACTTTCCTTTTCTGCAGCGTATCCCATATTACCTCTCTTAAGATCCTGTCAAATGCCTTCTCTAGATCAATGAAGCAGACAAAGACGGGTTTATTCGTTTTCAGCGCTTTTTCAACAATCTGTCGTTGTATAAAGATGTTATCCTGTGCACCTCGACCAGGCCGAAATCCACTCTGTTCTTCTTCGAAACTGGTTTCTCATAAGCACCGTAATCTAGCTTCTAACACCCTTTCACCCTCTGTAGTTTTCACACGCTTTATTGTCGGCCTTCTTAAAAAGTGGGAGTATTACAGCTATCTTCCAGTCTTCTTCAAATCTCCCAGTAACATTATATTCCCTGCTACTGCATGTAGCGTTTCTTGAAGCTGGTCGTAATAGGCATTTTTTGACTCTGCAGGGTCGTCTTCATTAAGGACGTATGCTATAATTAAGCACCAATTCTCTAGGGTAATTCTTACATTTATCGTCATAATTCTTTCCGACACATATTTCCAGTCTGCTATATTCTTGCCATATCCTTCTTTATTAGACATCGAACTCCCGCTTTGGCCCGTTCATTTATCTGTATTCCGCTGTGTATGAGTGCATCTCCTTTGTTTGTATATAGCATGCCCTGGCCTTTTTTCTTGGTCTCCGTCAGAGCAATATATCTAAATTTGCTTTGTTAAATTCCTGACTCAATTCCTGTATTTTATCTGTTAGGCATCTTACGTTCCACGTTCCCACTTTCAAACCATCCTTTATCTAATAGACGTGTCTGTCCGGGACGCTGGTCTGTCGGCACGCTGTTTTGTTTGTCTGGGACGCTGTTTCAGCAGCCACACCGTAAGAGATAGAGAAAAAAGTTATGAAAGTTATATGTTTGGAATGGTCATGTCAGGTCAGGAACCGAATTTCAGCCTCTAACACCAATTATTATCTTAATAATTATCCTAATCCTAACTTTTTAGGTTAGATTCTAGGCAAATTTTATCAAGGCGAATGCAACTGGTAGTTTGCTACCAACAATGACGTCATATACGTACGTGTGGTGAATACGCGTTCTATTTGCAAAACGGTCTTTTTTGTTTTTTTAAATGAGACATTTGTCTCACTGGACTGCTAGTTATTATCTAATTTCCTTATTTTCATATTCTCATTTCCATTTACTCGCCAATCCGTCATCAAATATTCTTTATTACCATTCGTGCCTAATCGTTTTTTTTTTTTTTTGGTGAGATTTTTCAGTTCCACCATTTTGCCCACTTTTTCATCCTATTTTAACACTTTTCCCTCAATTATTAATTGTTGGAAGCCTATTTTTACTTTCTTGCCTTTTTGTCTTTCTACTTTGGCCATTTCTCGGACTTGTTTTTGTATTTCTCTTTCCTTGAATGTCATGTCTCCTTCGATAAAGATTTCTTGTCCTTTCAAGTTTGATTTATTCAGCATCACTTTATTTTTAGACTCCCCGAGTCTGTTACGCTCATTTTGACATTTTCCTATTTATTGATTGAAATAAATTAGTCAGATTTGGTTATTTGCTTTATTTTCCTAAATGATACACTACTTTACTTTGGATAGGCAACTTTGTTAACATCTACCTTTAATTTCAAACTTAATGCTACACTGCTGTTATCAGTTCAGAGCACTCTGCATTCTTTAGTTTTTACATTGGCCAACTTTCCAATTTTTGGGAACTTTGATAAGCTGAATTAGGCTGGTTTGGAGCATTTCTCGGCGCATTTCCTGGCAAGTCTTGCGTTGTGAAAGTTGGAATTGCTTCCTTTGGGGGCTAGTCTCGCGGCTTTTGGAAGCCATCTTCATAGTTGGAAGGATTTAGAGGCTCCGCATCCCCTGCTGGAATGTTCCGGAGATTGGTATTGGTGTCTCCGGCATTCGTTTCGTCACAGACGGATTTCTTGGGACGTTCACACTTCGCACGCTTGGCTTAACGAGTTGGCTGCACAACATCTTAAGCCTTTAAAAATCTGCTTTAAAAATCTGGAATCGCATTAATTTGGGATCGCATTATGGATTGCATTTGCTACTGAGTTTTGGATCCACCCACGAAAATGTTCGTAATATGGATTTGGTTCGCTTACCGTATTTGGTGCTTTGTGTAATTGGTACTGGCATCGTCTGTTCGCCACCCTCCCTGCGACGCTCGCAATGCTGTCGGAAGTCGGCTCCTTGGCGCACCAGATGCTTCCGAGCTTGCTGTTGATTTGCGCTCGACCCTGGAAAACAGCATGCGTGATTCGTATGACTTTTACTGAGGTGTGTATACCTGAATTAGCGTATTAACTGCTCTGCTAATTATAGGCATTTCGTATAGCATCCATATTGTAGGATTATTTGTGTAAATTTGTATTTGAGAAATGTCGGTCGAATTGAAATTTATTGTGTATATTGCATTTGGGCTTATTTTATTGATTCGTATTGCACTTCGTGTAATTTCAGAGTAGACTATGTTCATGGTAGCTGTATTAGCCATGCTCGTGATATTAGATCGTAGATATTTTTGTGTTATCGAATGGCTTGTTACATTTAGGTTTGCTTACCGTTAGTTAGTAGTAATTTGTGTTGGAGGCCTTTTTGCTCTGTGCCCTGTAACGTAACAAAACATTCAATTGTGCCGTTAATTATTCTAGGATAGATTAGCTTACCTAGAACACAGATTAATTGTAATTTTATGCAACTTCGGTCACTGCTTCTCACTAGCTTCTTTGCAGTGGTTAATCTGTCAAATGTCATTATTAGGGTGTTGGTCGTGTCTAAAGAACCGCTCACGGTAGCCTTATGCTCAATATTTTGGATTTTCGCAATTTGATTATCGGCGATTTATAAGTCTAGCTTTTGTGAGGAGCATAATTCAAGCCATTGCTTTGTTCAATCATATAATAACCTGATGCGTTTAAAACAGAAACCGTCACGCCTGTATGATCATACAATCCGTAACAGCGGGCTTCGAGCCTTTGAAATTTTGTCGTTACATTAAAATTACAAGCTAACATTCGGGGTATTAGTTAGCCTTTCGCTTGCATAGCTCTAGCTTCGTCACACTCTGCTTCACAGGATGCGGACGAATTATTGTGCCGGTGCTGCTACTTTGGTTAGCAACTCGTTTGAATATTTACGACAGTTTACATTTGAAGTTTATTGTTTAGCCCTCGACTAACATATTTATGCTTTTTTTTTAAATGTATTGATGCAGCACCTTTGACTATTTTTAATGTGTTTATTGTTGGTATATCGATTTGCATATGGATATTTGTTTATTGCTATATTGTTTGGTCTTGTTTGATTTTGTGGTTGATTTTGTATGTGACGCACTATAGTACCAACTTGAATAAAGCTGTGATATTTTTATTGGTCGTTGCTATTTTGTTTAACTTGCTGGTTTTTATCTCCGACCTTGTGAACGATCCGGCACAAGGATTAGATCTGAGTCGAGGACCTGGCGCCCACTCTCTTCGTATTTCGTTTGGTATTTCTTTTCAGCATAGTTGGAACCCCGACCCTCGCGACTAGTTAGCCCATTAGGCCGATAGTTACCAGCCGGCAAAATATCAAGTACAACTTTCGCCAAAAGGTAAGGCCAACCCTCTATCTTCCCTTACAAGTCTATTTCTACTACGCACTGATTTGGTCCGATTTTGCGAGCTGCTTTTATGTTCACGTTTACTTGAAGCTCGTCCTTAAGGAAACTCATTACTTTGCCAATTACTGAGTCATTGTCTAGTTGTAAGCCTGTTATTATAATATTTTATTGTTCATTGAAATGTTAAACAGTGTTTAACATGATCGCGTCCTAGAATGTTAAGATACATTTAACATGCATCCACTCATTTAACATGCATGCACTCGC
>CALNHX010010588.1:0-38929 GCA_940337035.1 Agriotes lineatus
TGCAATTCGAAATAAAAGTTTGTTTGAAATGGCTCCAATGCAACTACATGATAAACGAGTTTGCCATCGGCATTTTGATACCCGCTATCACAACGTTGGTTCGAAGAGGATACATTTCAACGCTGTTCCTACACTTTTCTTACCTGTGCTTGCTGTGGAAGAGGTTGCAATACATCAGGCTACAGATATCTCAAATTTGCCAACTACTGAAGCAGATCAAACCATGGACTCGATGCCCTCTGTGACAGGCGCTGTACCTAATCAAAGGATTTCTGGTTTGAATTTTCACGAAGACCAAGCCTCGCTCTTAAGAAGGCATTTGTAAAAAACCTGCGCCAGTTAATCAGAAGCGTAAAACTGCCAATTACAAGCACGGCGCATTCTGAACAGCATTGGATTCAATACCAAAAGGGAATTAAGCCCTAAAAAATATTTGCTTTATGGTCATTTGCAAAGTGCCCATGCACAACTGCAAAAGACTGCAAAAGCAAAGGATAATTTTAAGAAAAAATTGCAAGCTGCAGAAACATTTTCAAATGACATAAAGCTGGAGTATAATTTGGCATCGTTAAATGCTACAGCGGCAGCATTTATTCGTTGTCAGTTTCGAGAGTCTGCAAAATCTTCAAAACAACATCGCTACACCCAAGAGGAGAAGATATTTGCGTTGGCTTTGTAAGCAAAGTCCACGATCCTACAGATTTATATCAAAATTTTTCACCCTTCCCAGCAAGGAAACACTCGACAAGTTGTTAAACGCCATACGATTTGATGCAGGAATCATGCCACATGTGTTCCAAGCATTGGAAGCATTGAGCAAAAGTATGGATCCGAAAGATAGATACGTGTCTGTAATTTTTGATGTGATGGCTATTACGCCCTCATTACATTTTAATGAGCATAAGGGGTATATACATGGTTTTGAAGACATGGGTGGCAGCGACAACAGATCTTCCGAATTGGCAGACCATGTGTTGGTGTTTATGCTGAGAGGCATAAAAAAGAATTTCAAGCAACCTCTGGCATATGCATTTTCGAGCGGTGTTGGTGCGAAGAGTAATCAAATTAAGGAGTTGCTTGTCAAAATTCTTAAGCTGTTGGGTGACATTGGGCTAAAACCAATTACAACAATTTGTGATCAGTCGGCAACAAATTGTAGAGTAATTAAGTCCCTCTTTGAAGATACAAAAGGAAAATATTTACGAATAGGCAAAGACTATCGAGGAGGATTTTTTGAAGTAGATGGTTTTAAAATATTTCCAATTTATGATCCACTACACTTGCTGAAGGGCATCAGAAATAATTTTCTGAACAAATCTATTCAATTTAAACAAGATGGGGCCAAAGAAGTTGCAAAATGGTCGCATATAATTGCGCTTTATGAGCATGATAATGGGCCCAACGTAAATGAAGGTCTACGAGCTCTACCGCACTTAACAGACGAACATATTTATGGACACAAGATTAAGAAAATGAAAGTAAAATGTGCTGCTCAAGTTTTCAATCAAAGGGTGGCGTCTTTTTTACGCCTAGCAAGTTCATTAGCTCCACAAAATGAACTCAGAGATGCAGCGGCTACTGCCAATCTTTTGTGTATTTTTTTGACCGGCTTTTTGATTCCATGAAAGGAAGTAAGAAAAATCCGTGTCAGGGAAAAGTCCTTAGGTGTGGAATTTCTGCAAAAAGTGATCATTTGCGATTTTGGCAAGAAGAGGCTCTTCCGATGCTTTCGTCAATGGAGTATATAAAAGTTAACCCAAAAGACCATAAAGTTCCTCCAAGTTTATGTAATTGGATATTTACGGTAAGGAACTTTGTTAGTATATGGCACGTGTTACAAACTGAAGGCATTGAATATATGCTGGGCAGGCAACTGAACCAGTACCCAATCGAAAATTTTTTTGGGCAAATCAGAAGCCATGGCGTCCGGTTTACGAAACCAACTTGTGCTGCATTCATTGCAGCTTTTAAATCGTTAATTATAAACAGTCTGTTTAAATTCCATAAGTCATCATTTAATTGCGAAGATGATAAGTGCTCTTCGTGATTTAATCAGCTACAGTTTTTATTTTCCGCAAAAAACCTTCAAAATGATGAGAGTAGTGAATTTTGGGAAATATCACTGTTAGAGGTTCCCAACCAGAAACCAGATTTTCCAAAGAAAATTGATGCCAAACTTGCACTCGAACTTGGCAAATTATCAAGCAATTATGTTGCCAGGGTTCATTTTAAAAAAAATAAAAAAAATTATTGCGTCTTGCGACGTATGCAAGAAGAATATGTTTTCACCTAAGGTAGAACAAGATCACCAATTAATTATAGCAAGAGAACACGGTGGTGGTTGGAATAGACGTTTGTGCTACCCAACGTTGGATTTTGCTGAAGCATTTAGCAACTTGCATTCTGTGATCACTGCGAAAATAAAACAAATACCTGCTAGTAAACGATTGGCCGATATTATTGGAGAGTCAATTATTCAAAATGTCGACTTTAGATTTTTAAAATGTGATCAGCATAGGATCGCAGTGGTAAATTTTATTGTAAAGATATCCATGCAAACGCTGATTCATGCATGGTGCAAAGATATTAATAGAAAACTTTCCGGGGAGGATACAAGGCCTTACTGTGGTCCTGACACTGTTAGGCAGAATGCTATTATTAAACATAATACAACTAAAAGGAGATTAATTTTGTTTGCTGTTATTCTTCGTCTTCTTCTCTTCTAATAGGATTCCAGCCTGTTTAAGGTACGGTTTATTTAGTCTTTTTTTCTTCTAGATCTTACCTAGGTCTACCTCTCCATCTTGTTCTCGGTCTTCCTATGGATTTCCTGCCCCATGGTCTTTGATCTGCAGATATTTTTACAATCCGGGCCTCCTGCATTCTTGTCACATGTTCATTCTATTCCCAATTTCTTTGATTATTTCAATGTTTCATTTCTGATCCTATCTCTTTAGGTTTCCCAGTTATTCTTCTTAAGACTTTCTTATTCGCCATATCCATTCGTCTTATCTTATGTTAGGTATTGATGTCTCTGCCATGTAGGTGTTTATGAGTCTTACGACTCTCTTGTATATTCCCGCTTTCATATTTATGTCTAAGTGTGTGTTGTACCAGATTGGGTTGTTAAGACATTCTGGTATTTGTTATGCGTTTCTTGTTTATTTCTGTTTGCTGCTATTGTAGAAGACATAACTTGTAGTGGATTTGTTAATTGTTGATTGTTTTACTGAAGCCCCTTTAAAATAATTTTCGCCTCCAGAGGTATTTCCTACAATAATTTCGTTTAATTTGTTGGTGTGAAATACTAACAATTAACTTACTGACCAGAAGCCTCTCACCCATCAATTTATCTTTTTGATTTCAACAACTTACACCTAGTTTTTGATAATATAGAAGGAAAAGTTTCCACTCTGCAAGAAGATGGAGAAATGATTATGATCCAGATATGTGCTTTGTCTCGCAGGATAGTAATTTAAAGCCTCTTCAAACATCACGTCCTGTAGTAAATGACTTCCCGCATAGTCAATACAGACCTGTATTAATTTCTGTTGGAATACAAATTCCATTAGCAATCTCCATAGAAAAACCACATTGGAATTTGCTAAAAGCTAATTTCAATGCATTAAAAGCTCAAGTTGATATAAATCTTCGTTGGAGATCACCAACAGTCAATAACTACAGGGTGTAGAAATGCTTTACGCACCATAGGGATTTCAATGGTAATTTCTTCATATGAAAATATTTGCTTCCCTAATTATTTTAGAGCAAACTTGTATGGAAGTTTTTTGTAGAGAAAAAAATTCTGTATCCATTTATGCCAGCATTTGTCATTTTACATTTTGAAAAACCGAAAATTTAAAGAAAAAAAATTCCATTTTTAGACAAATCAGTGGTGCCTTGAAATTACTAAATCATCTCAAAGCATCAACAAATTAGTTTGCTGTTTATTTGTTTGCATCTGTCAAATGTCAAATTGAAAACCAGTAAATGAAGCAACAAGATATCGCCCAATTTTGTTGCTCAGCGTGTGCTACACGCTTTTGAAAAATTAGTCTACCGAAGTATATATCTAGTTTTAAAAAATTTACTTCCTCCTGAGCAAGTTCTATTCACGAAAAACAGAAACTGCTGTAATCAAGTCTTGACGCTGACTACTCATATTGAGGCCGGTTTTCAAAATCGTCTTCAAGACTGGAGTAGTTTTGTAACCCTCATTGCAGCTTATGATACTGAGTAGAAGGACAACATTTAGAATACTAAATAATGAACAACCAGAAGGCTCTGCGCTGTCTCCATTTAAGGAAGTGGCCTGGCTGGCACCTTTTAAAATAAAGATTTTGGAAAATAGAGCTTACTCTTTCAGGTGATTTAAAGATAACGTGTGTCAATATTTCAAGATATGGTAATTATATGCAAATCCATCAAAAATAGAAGTTTAATCTCAATAATAATCAGAAGAACAAAACACTTCAAATCTATTTTGATGTAAGCCTGATAAAGCATATTTTTTAAACATATCCATATGTTCCCTTAGACAGATACGAACAACATATTGAAAAAGTCAGACAAAATCAAAACAAGAAGCAAAATTTTAAATAAGTTAGCAGGAATGAACTAGGGTGTTCATGATAATCGTATAAATAGCCAGAAGAGAGAATGGCATAGATGTCAATTAAGTCCCGATATGTGATACTTATATTTACAGAATCTACCACCAAACAAGTTGAAATCTCAAAAACCTCTATGGAACGAAAAATTTGTTAGTCAGCCTTTTTCTGCAAGTGAAGAATTGAGGATGAAATGGCAAAGTGCAGATGCTAAATAATAATCCTAATGAAGAGGTTCGTGGATTTGACCTTCCCAGCACAATGTGGAGTACTATTAAACGTCTTAGAATAGGCCATGGATGCTGTAATAACATGCTGTTTAAATGTAATATTATACCTAATCCGCCTTGTGATTATGGTGATATAGAAGCAATTGAGCATATAGTAGAGGAATGTCTAGCCACAAAATTAGAAGGAAGATTCGTCAAATTACTCCAGATACTCTGAATTGGTTATTCACCCAGAAACCATTGCCGATGATACGTCAATAACGGTATGTCCAGGTGTTTTTCTGGGGTTTTTCTTTGGGCCATGAAGCAAATGCTTTATCGTTTTACTATATTTTTCAGCCTCTGAGATGGAACGGAAGACTACTATTGCATGATAGAATTATTTATTTTGTAACGTTTAGCATTTGACTTTTAACCTGTAACTTCATATGATTATATACAAACATATATATTATATATGTACCTACATGTATTTAAAATGTTTGATATTCATGTTTTTCGATATTTTATAATTGCTGCATTTTTAATGATTATTTAGAAATTATAACATGTCATCAGCAATTTTATACATCTGTATCTTCATCGGGTACAGATTTTGAATTTGACCATAGCATTAAGTAAATACACTCACCGGCACAAAAAACGGAGCACTTGCATTTTTTTTATTAGATTTAAAATTGTATACCTTTGTGATGTTTTATTATTACATTTATTATACATTTATTATTATAACATGTATAATAAATGTATAATAATAAATGTAATAATAAAACATCACAAAGGGATACAATTTTAAATCTAATCAAAAAATGCAAGTGCTCTGTTTTTCGTGCCGGTGAGTGTATAAGCACACAGCACTTTGTTTATTATAATTTAAAATTTGCCGCTCGTTGATTTAGTTGCGTTTCCAAACACCAGAGGCGCTGTAAACGTCGAAAAGTTATAAGTGACCTTACGAAAAGTATACAGTTGCTTTATTTACTTTATCGGTTTCAGGATATTAAGCCTTTGTTTACATATACAAAAGTAGGCTGGTAACTAGATCATAACTTATCTGTAGGGTTAAAGAATATTACCCTACATGGCAACCATAACCATATAGCAACCGATAAACTATTGAACAAATCACGGATGTTATGAATCATAACTGCCTTAGAAGTTTTAAAATCCTCGCTCTACGAGCTCGGAATTCAAAACATCTGCGGCAGTTATGATACTCATAACATTCCTAGATATGTTAATAGCTATTATTTACTACAGTTTGGCCATACGTGGTCACGTTTTCTATTGGTCGGCGCCATTTTGTGTCTTCCGTCATCTTGACAATTACATGTTGAAGACATCAAGTTGACGTTTACACATGTTAATTTGTCACCAGGCTTGTCTAAAATTTGTATATCTGCAAATATAATATTTGAAAACTGCTGGAAACAATACATTTCGTTATCGGTAAGCTAATCAGTCAACCCTAAAACTGATTTTATCAAAGTTGGAGTTTTAGATATGGGGTTTTGTTGTGCATTCGGATGCAACAATAAAACTGCACATGGAATTAAAATGAAACGTTTTCCGAGGAACAAAACTAGGCGAGACTTGTGGGCCAAGCAGGTGAATCGGGAAAATTGGTATCCTAATGAGAATTCACAAATATGTGAACAGCATTTTGAAGAATCCATGTGGGAGAAAGTGCGTGTTGACGGTAAACGGAAACTTAAAAGTAATGCTGTGCCAACGTTATTTTCTTTCACGCCGTCCACATTAGAGCCTAAAAACACTGAAAATGCCTCTGCCTACACAGAAAACGATAACATTTTTGATATACATGTGCCATCATCATCATCAATAAAAAGTTCAAGCGACTGCATTCCAACTGAGGTAGATTTTCGTTTGCTGCTAGAACAAGAAATTAGAAATTTGAAAGAGAAGCTATAAAAACGTAATAAAGGTTACAAAAAACTGCTAATTCAAAATCTCAAGTATAAAAGGGTAATTCGGAAACTGAAACGAGAATTTGCTTAATACGATTTTCAAGGAAGACCAGATTCGGGCTGCTAACAGAAAATCTACCAAATTTATGAAGTGGAGTAACATAACAGTAAAAAATGCCTTAAAAGTAAAATTTCTGTGTGGTACGAATGGATACGAACATCTTCGACGTCAACGAATTCCGCTACTATCAGCAAGAACACTGAGAAGGCGTTTACAAAATCTGAAATTTGAATCTGGCATATTAGACGAAGTCTTTACGTTCTTACAACTAAAAGTGGATTGCTTTACGACACCTCAGCAAAGAGACTGTGGAAGCACTTTAGATGAAATGACTATAACGCCGGGAAGAACCTACGATGTTTAATTAAATAAATATTTAGGTCAAATAACTTTACCCCAGCACACCGGAGAAGCAACTCACGCTCTTGTTATAATGTTAGCTGGTATTAGTTCCCGATGGAAGCAAACTGTGGCTTATTATTTTACTGGCAATTCTGTGGATGGTTCGATTTACAAAAATATATTAATCGAAATTATTCGTAAAGCAAAGGCAATTGGATTAAATATTATTAGTATTACATCGGATATGGGAGGATCCAACCAACTTTATGGAGAATTTGGGATATTTAAGCGGGCCGATTTTCAAGAAGTTAAAATTTTGTTCTGCATCCTTGTGACCCTTCTCGTAAACTATATATATTAGCCGATGTCTCGCATCTATTTAAAAATATTAAATCGATGTTAATCAATAACAATATTATCGAAATTCCTCGATGTATTCAGGAACAGTACAATTTACCCAGTAATTTGGTGAAGTCTGAACGTATTAAAGAGTTGGTCGATCATCAAGAAACATTGAGATTTATGTTGGCGCCTAAACTAACACAGGAAGACTTATATCCTTCACATTTCCAAACGATGAGAGTGTCTACTTCTGCTCACGTTATGCATCACGATGTAAGCAGTGGCTTAAAATGTCTGTCACACGAATTAGGTAAACCAGAATATGAAATCACTGCATGGTTTAATGACATAATTGAAGAGTGGTTTCACCTTATGACATCGAGACACCCCGTTACGACTATAAGCAAATTACGACCAGATGTTTACGACAATACTATTAGAAAATTGAAAGACTATAAATATTTTTTCCAATATTAAGGTTGGTGAAAAAGGAATTTGGAAACCGTCGCAAGCGGGTGCAATAATTTCGACTATGTCCATACTAGACATTCAAGAGGAATTACTTAGCAAAAGGGATACATATTTTTACTGACATCGAGGTTTACTCAAGACTGTCTTGAAAATTTATTTAGCATTATCCGATCGAAACAAGTTATTCCTAATGCTTGTCAATTTAGATGTAATTTAAAATTAGTTTGTGTTTCCCAATTTCTTAAAAACGTATCAAAAAGCAATTATGAAGAACGATGATAGAAGTTTTCTAGCAGATTTTTTGGACAATATTCCCAAGAAAGTTTCCAACGATCAACAAGATGTTTTCCTGCAAGCGGGAGTAAAATATGCCATTATACTGCTGGATTGATGATGCTAAACTGTCACTTTATTGCCAAGCGGCAGATAATATTATCTGCCGCCGACGAGCGGCAGATAAAGTTATTATCTGCCGCTGATGACTTTATCTGCCGCTCGTCAGCGGCAGATAAAGTTATTATCTGCCGCTGACAACTTTATCTGCCGCTCGTCAGCTGCAGATAATATTATCTGCCGCTGACGAGATCAAGTAATTTTCTTCGAATTTTGTTCACAAAGTTGTAAATAATTTGTTATAAAAACGTTTGAAGAAAAAATAGTATATGTTATTCGGAGCAAAAGTATCTTTATGTGGCTCGGCTGTACTTATCGGCAGATAACCCGTCCAGCCTCGCCACACAAAATATAACTTTTGCTCCTAATAACATAATATACTATTACTTACCAGATAATTTAGAAAACTGTGATCAACCTAGAGATCTAAATTACACAGAACTAAATTCATTGTATAACATTTGCGGGTACATTGTTAGCAGCATTAAGAAGAATTATACTGTGTGCAAACAATGTTTAGGTAGTATAGGATCAAAAAAGTATGATATTCTTTAAAGTATGCTAAATTAACGCATATCAAGTGCTTTAAAAGTAATACGCTGTTTTTCTGTAATAACGCAACATTCGAATATTTTATAAAATTGGAAAGACTATTTGTACACTATTGGAATAGCATAAAAGATCAAAATATAAATATAAAATCATTTTATATAAAGAAAATGCATACTGTTGATGTCAAACATATTGCGACTTGCCATCAATTAAAAAGGTTTATTATATCTAAATTTATAGGTTTTCGTTTGAAAATAGCTGCCATGAAAACTAAAAAGCAAAATATGAAGTTAAATAAATACAGCGGCAAATCCGTGGCAATGCACACTGCATAAATAAATTCAGTAGGAAGATATGAAAAGTAATTTTAAGCATACATAGTTTATTAGTTTGGTAATTGGTTTAAGTTTTGTAGATTTATTATTATTCAGCTGTAAATAAAATTTATATTTTGTTATTGATACAACATTGCTTATTTTAGTTTTTCTTATGTTGTATTTACTTACTTTTACTTAGGATTTAGAAATTTAGTTGAAATATTAGTATTTCCCAACACCGCCACTGGTTTTCACCCGCCAATGGAGGCGGCCATTTTGTGTCTTCTGTCATCAGTGACATTTCATATGGCCAGACTGTTTCTATAAAGTGACTGTACGAAAAGTAGAGTCCCTGTATATAATAAGAAAGAGTTGAGACATGTGGATCCACAAATCAAAACCACTTGATTTTACATTAAACATGTATATTTAACATGGTGGGCTAATATTTCAAACACTAATGTCAATATGTGAAATGGCAAAAGTTAGCCAAACCTTTAATTCAGTCAGTTTAAGTTTCTAGTAAGATTCCCGTTACACTTCCTCCAGAATTCTTGGAACTTTAATGATGTAGTAGTTATTTAAGTGATTGCGTGTAATGGCAACCTTAAATTTGGAGTATTTCATCAGTATATATACCAATTTAGAAGTCGAAATTGAAAGACTAGAACGTTATGTTGTTAAAATGTATTGGCACTTTAATATTGGTACTGTGCAAGTATCTATGGGATATTTTATCTATGTATCAACAAAATAATTAACAGATGAAAGGAAAGACATCAAAGGTACAAAAAGGATTGTGTAAAAAAGGCAAAACCAAATATTTTTTTAAAACAATTATACCATTAATCTCAAAAATTAAGATTTCACCAATGAATAGATACATAATTCTTAACTAATGCACTAAAGTAAAATTAACTGGTTAGTTGGAAATCAGATTCGATCAGTCCAATAATAATTAAAGGAACATTGTAGTTTTGCAATATCACTTTTGCTCGTTTTATGTCTGCATTCTAGCACTTTTATGGTTCACATTTCACGTTTAATCAGCATTACATGAAATAACATAGAAAAATCTTTAAAATTAACATTTTTCCAATAAATTGGGAATCTGCATAATTCTTAAATAGAGCACTGAACTAGTAAAGTTAAGCTATTTGATTGATTGGAAATATGAATCAGATTCGTTTAGTTCAATGATAATTAAAGGCACATTGTGGTTTCCCAATATCACTTTTGCTTGTTCTTGGTGTCTCTATTCTAGCACTTTCATGGCTCATGTTCCATCTTTAGTTAGCACTACATGAAATAATATAAAAAGCTGTACGAATTTTTTTTTTTTGGTATACGCTATGTTCATTCACAATACTGGTCCACCAGGTTTCATGTAACTTTTCTTCGTGAGATTTTTCTTCTTTGCCTTCCATTTTGGAAATGAATATAATAATTATCCCTGTTTGGCCCATTCTATGGAGACTAAGAGATTGCCGATCACCGGGGTTATTCTCTTGACCTAGGAATAACTTATTTGTCACTAGTTATAAGTATCTATACGTTGAACAATTTTAAACTAACGTCAAATATCATGCCAAAATAACCTGAAATAAGGCATTCGAACAGCTTATGTCAAATATAATGTAATGTGATTGAGATATTATTTTAAAAATTCAAGTACTCCATGGTTTGTGGATCCAACCAATCACAATAGGTTGCACCAATGACTCGACTCTTTTTTATTATATACAGGGACTCTATTTGTTTCTAGAGTCCCTGTATATAATAAGAAAGAGTTGAGACATGTGGATCCACAAATCAAAACCACTTGATTTTACATTAAACATGTATATGTAACATGGTGGGCTAATATTTCAAACACAAATGTCAATATGTCAAACGCAAAAAATGCATTGTCAGTTTACGTTTTTAGTAGTATTCTAGTTTTAACTGACCGACAAGCTCTAAGCTGCTCTGATGACATCCGGCAACGTAAGAAGGCAAAATGTAGAGGAACAAGATTCTGACATTGCTACTGAGAGTTCAAAGTGGACTTACAGCGAAACTCTTGCGGTTATAACTACAATGGAGAACCATTTAAATGAAATCAATCATTCAAACCCCAAAAAGAAAACAGATGCTTGGAGTTCTATAAGCAGCGAGTTGGAGAACATTTTAGAAGACCACCGATACCTGCAGATTAAAATAGAAAAACTTGCTGCGATCATATTCTGATTTTAAAACTAACAGTAATAAGACTGGACGAAAGCCTACCCGTTTCTTATCTTTGCAAGGAATCTTCAACATCGATAGTTTCATTAAACTCTTCTTTCATATTTACTGCAATATTATGAAATGCCCGTAGCAGCAACAACACATTTTACAATGAAATAAATGTTTTTATTGTCAAAGAATTTTAACGTCTAAATCTGTATTTACTTACAATCATTTTTTCCACAATTTCTATTCAATAAAGGAACCTAAACGTTTAGTTTTTAAATAAGGAAAAATATAAATTTTTATTTATTTATTTATTTATTTCATACTTACATATCCAAGAGCTAAAGCTCATTATTGGATTATAATAGTTGAAGTGTGATAATGATTTTATTATAACTAAGAAAAATATAACTAGATTAAATTATAACTAAATTATAACTAAAAAAAATAACTAGATTTTAGGTAACTACTAATTAGGTGTATAGAATGTACATGTAAATAATATTGCTAGAGTAGTAGGTACTAATGAAGAAAGACGAAACTTTCTACTACAGCTTTACTTTAAATGAAATGTTCTTGTATGTCATTCTTGAGTATGACTCTAATTTCCTTTTTAAATTTTCGCAAATTGTTTTCTGTTTTTATATACTCTGGTAGTCCATTATATAGCGATATCATTTTGTGCTTTAGGGAATTACTTCCATAATTTGTTGTTCGTATTGCTTCTGTATGCAAATTGTTCCTTCTTCTTGTATCGTGAGTATGCATCTGGTTGTTTGTGGTTAGAATTATAGTAGATATACTTTGCGTTTTTATTACTCTGTGAGTGAAAAGTAAAATTTCCATATCTCTTATGATTTTTATTGGTAAAATATTGTTATTCGTGTACATATCTACTCTGTGACTTTGTAGTGACAGATCGAAAGTATTACGAACTGCCCTATTTTGTATGATTTGTAGTGGTTTTATTGCAATGTTGGTTGTGTTTCCCCACACAATTATGAGATACCTCAGGTGGCTGTTGATTAGTGAGAAATAGGCTGCACGTCGTACTGCCTCGGAAGCAACTGTCCTGAGTCTTCTTAGTATACCGGATGCACCTGCAATCTTTTTTCTTATGGTTTCAATGTGTTTGCCCCATTTTAAGTTATTTGTAATTGTCAGACCTAGATATTGCACTGAGCTGGTTTGGTTTATGACTGCTCCATTTATTTTAAGTTGGTTCTCATGATCAATTGTATTGCTGCTTATTATCATATATGTGGTTTTTTTGTATTTAACGACAGTTTATTAAGTCTCAACCATTCACTAAGGGTATTTAAATCCTCTTGCATTTGATCCATTATTTCTGGTACTGTTGTGCCTTGATAGAAAATATTTGTATCATCAGCATATAATTTAACTTTTCCTCTAAATTGACATTGGCTGATATCATTTATATACACTAGAAACAACAGAGGTCCCAAAAGTGACCCCTGCGGCACACCGTACGTTACTCTTAGCATGTTCCTTTTCACTTTGTTTACTGCAACATACTGTGTTCTATTACTTAGGTAACTCTTAATCCACTTTAATATTGCTCCATCAATCCCTGCTGCTTCCAATTTCTTTAAGAGGAGGTCTATTTTTACGGTGTCAAAGGCTTTTTGAAGATCTACAAAAATTCCTCCTGATAATACACCTTTATCTATTGATTCTTGCAGCTCAGTAATTAAATCTGCCACCGCAATTTCCGTGTTACTATTTTTTCGAAAGCCGTATTGTTCTCTACCAAAGAATTTTATTTCTTCCAAGTATTCCCTTATCCTTTGATTTACGACCGATTCAATGATTTTTGACATTACTGGTATAATCGAAATGGGTCGATAGTTACTTGGATCATTTGGTGGTCCCGATTTATGGATTGGTATGACTTTAGTTATTTTTAATTTTTGTGGTACTTCCCCAGATTTAAGTGATGTGTTTATTATCAGTGTTATTGCTTCAAGTAAATCATATTTGAGATTTTTATATATATAATTTAACAGATCATCATTGTCCTTAGATTTTTTGTTTTTCATTTTGTTTATTATTTTTAGTACTTCTTCTGAGGTTGTTTGTATTGCTACAAGTTTACGGTAGTTTTGGGATGCTGATAATTTTGTTGTTGTTATTTGGTCGTTGTCTTTCGTTTCTATTTGTTCGGATAAATCCTTTCCAACTTCAGTGAAGTATTCGTTGAAAATGTTGGCTACTTGTTTTCCATTTTCAATTTCCACAGTTCCATTTGTTAATTTGATGTGCTTATTTTCTACTTTTTGCTTTTTGTTTATTATCTCATTTATAGTCTTCCATGTTTGCTTCATGTCCGTTATGTCTCGTTCTAGTTTAGAATTAAAATATTCTTTCTGTAGACTACGTCTCACGGTCGTTATTTAATTATATAATAAGAATATAACAATAAATTAAAAATTAACAACTAAAAATTCACGTGCAAGCAGGAGAGCTATAATTGCACGAAATATAACAGCCGTACTGGGCACACTAAACCCGTGTAGACCCAACCAAACCCAATTTTCATTAGGTCAGTATCAAAAGATGTTGGAGTCATGGTAATGCAATTTCGATATTCTTCAATATACAGTGAGCGCCAAAAAGCATTGGCCAGTTTCAATACCTAATAAAAACCCATACACTTCACCTATGGAATCAATGATAATCATAACTCTATAATAAAGCAGAACACTTCCCAAGGTCAAACATTTCAACTCCTGGTCTATGAGCAGTTACAATTTTGGGCGTGGTCTTGATATTAGCAGCGTTGCCAGACCTGGTACAATTCTACGAATCTGGTACATTCTGAAACCGTTTCTGCAAAAGTATATTTTTAAAATATTTCTGGTACATTTTCATTCTCATTTATTAGACGAAACTCTCAAAAATAAATTAGCAGATCAGCCAGGCAAAGCGGAATTGGTAGACAAAAATTTTTAATCGTTAGGACGTAACACGTGAAAACGCGCATGCATTCAGCCTGGCAACCCTGCATATTCTGACCCGAGTGGTGCCGATGACGATCGGTTTGTTTCACGGTACGAAATCTCCCTCCTGCCAAGTGAAACTGTCATGGCTACCAAAGCACTCCGTTGATTCCAATTGTGAGGAAGATAATTGCAATATTTTAATGACATTGCACCAATTTGTAACCCAGGTACGAATTAAAATAAATACAGTGCTCAAAGCACTCCGTTGGTCCCAATTGTGAGGAAGATAATTGCAATATTTTAATCACATTGCACCATTTTGTAACCCAGGTACGAATTAAAATAAATACAGTGCTGCAGTTCTAATATTAATTTTTGTTGAGGGGCTTCCTGGAGCAGAAGAACCGAAAGTTGAGCCAGTATTCGTGCCAGCTCAGTTTGACCAACTGAAACCACGAGGAAATCCAAAACCACTTGGGCCCAGGGCAGACAAATGTTGCAAGAGACTGAATACGTAACATGAAATCGCCGAAGGGAGTTATTTATTTTATGTTACCATTTACCGAGTCCGATTATTTATAGTATTTTCTGATGACATTACTGGTATCCTACTTTCACTATATTTCCTGTTACACGCTCCTCCTTGGCTGTTACTCTAATTGCCGATTGTGTTATTTTATGAATACCATGACAACAGACATTTTCATATTGCCCATTTCCTCCGTATAGAGAAAATGTGTTTTCTGTCACAATTTTTGTAACCTAGAAACTGATTTCTATTCTCGGCTGTGGAATTTTTTAATTTTTAACAGTCGTATATGTTGTTCTACGAGCGAAGCGACAAGTAATATCAATAGTAATATAACAAGGGCGAGACATACTTACCTATAATTTTGCACACGGCAAGGGTCGAGTGCTGGTTGCAATGAAAACTGTTCCGAGGGCAGTTTTCAACCAGCACGATCACTCTTGGCACGGGCAAAATTATATGTAACTGTGTCCCCCGCGTTTATATTTTGAAGATTATTACACAAAACACATACCTTTTACCTTTCTTATTATCAATTATTTGTAAACTGATCTGAATGCAGTTTAGAGTTTGTTATTTGTTGTATATTTTTTACATGTGTTTACATTCATTCTTTCTATGGTAAATTATTATTTTAGTGCTTATGCAAAACCTGGAATCACCATTTAATCTCACTAGTGTCATTTAGAATTGGTTTCTTTTGTTTTTAGGTATAAATACATACACATATATCTTGAGCATTAATTCCGTAGACAATATATGTCTGAGATAGCATTATTTTATCAAAACTGTAGAAGTATTAAGAACAAATTGCAAGATTTCTTCATTAGTACTGCTGAAGGTCATTATGATATATGTATTACAGAAACTTGGTTGACCAATAATATTAAAAATGCTGAAATTTTAGATTTGAATATTTATAATATAGCTAGGTGTGACAGGAATTTTGAATTGACAGGTAAAGCAAGAGGTGGAGGTGTATTAATAGCATTACGAAAGCCGTTTAAAATTTTAAAAATTGAAAAACAATGTAGAACGTATGATTCTATACTGGTAGAATCAAGAATAAACAAATCAAAGTTCATCTTTGCAACCGTGTATATGCCGCCCAACTCAGGACCTAATGATTACAAAGAATACTTCGAATTTATTGCTAAATACATTAAAGACGATAATAGTAATATATTTATCTCCGGAGACTTTAACTTGGGAGATATCTGGCAAAAAGATTTAAATCATTTCAATATATCTGCATTTAATGAGTCTTACAAACAATTTGTCGAATTATGCAATGGCATAAAGAATCACAATAATAAAACATTAGATCAATTCTTAACTAATATATACAATGTACCCACGTTAAAGTGACCAAATGTGATTTTCCAATCTCACCTGAAGATGCACATCACCCAGCTTTGTCAATTAGTATAAATTTAAAACTAAAATCAAAACTAAACATGCCGATACTAATTTTATGCATTATAACTTTAAACGCGGTAATTTCGAACTATTCACTGAACTTGTTCGCGCAGCTGATTGGACATCTGTATTATCTCAAAATAATATAAATACCGCATTGCAAGAATTTTACAATATCTTCTATTCTATAATGGACACTGCAGTACCTAAAGTAAAATACAGTTCAGCTCATTTTCCCGTTTGGTTTACTAACGAAATTAGAAACTGTTTCAAAGAAAAGACTAAATTAAAAAAAGTAAGACATCTTTCTACAGATCACTACAATCGTTTTTTCAGATATTCGGAGAAAATTAAAAAACTTATAAGAGATGCACACACTAACTACATAAATAATATTGAACAGTCCTTATACCATGATCCTAACCAATTTTGGTCTTACATAAAAGAAAAACAGACGAACGATTCACATGTTACAATGAAAATGAATGGTCACGAAATAGAAACGGATAGAATTGCCGATAATTTTGCTATTTCTTTCAATCTGTCTATAATGAAACCCCAGCGGCGTATACCGTTCAGTTTGATGATGTCGTGTATACGAGTGATTTGTTGAATATTGAAGCGATTACGCAGCTTGATTATGAACGAGCTATTAAAAAGCTCAAGCCAAAGAAATCAGCTGGAATAGACAAAATACCACCCTATGCTATAAAGGCTTATGCAGATTGGCTTAAAGAACCTCTACTTCATATTTTTAACTTGTGTCTGCAAACAGGTTCATTTCCTGAATGTTGAAAAACTGTCTTAGTAACACCAATCTTCAAATCTGGTGATAGATCAAGTGTGGAAAACTATAGACCCATAGCACTTTTACCAGCTGTCGCTAAAGTATTCGAACAAATCATATACGATAAAGTGTGGAATCATATAAACCCCTATATTAACGATTGCCAACATGGTTTCGTTTCAAAAAAATCCGTTAATACAAATTTGACAATTTTGTTCATGACGTTAAGACTAATCTAGAAAATAAATTTCAAACCGATGTAATATATACTGACTTTGCAAAAGCCTTTGATCGAGTCGATCACGACATCTTACTTCAGAAACTGTACCGTAATGGACTTACCTCAAATACTTTAAGACTATTTATATCATACCTGCAAAATAGGCACTTTGTTGTAAAGCATGATGGAAATACATCTGGTAAATTTAAAGCAAACTCAGGAGTTCCACAAGGCTCAAATCTGGGGCAATTGTTATTTTTAATATTTATAAATGATTTGCCAGATTGTATTCGAAATTCAAAGTGCCTATTATTCGCAGATATGAAGTTATATCAAAAAATAGAAACTATTAATGATTGTTGTAGATTACAGGCAGATATAAATCGTATCTACGAATGGAGTTTAATTAATAAATTACATTTTAATATATCGAAATGTCATAAAATGGTCATAACAACTAAACAGAATAAAATACTATTTAATTATCAAATGAATAGCGTCAATTTGACACAAATCGAAATTGTTAAAGATTTGGGAGTTGAATATGATTCCAAGTTAAGATTTGATTCTCATGTTGAACGGGTTTGTGGAGAGGCATCACGCAGCTTGGGTTTTATTATTAGGCAAACGAAAAATTTTAAACAAATAAAATCAATACAAATTTTATACTATACTTTTGTACGGCCAAAACTCGAATACGCATCCATTGTCTGGTATCCTCAAACTTTTCATCATAAAAATACAAATAGAAATGGTTCAAAATAGATTCTTAAGGTATTTATATTTCAAAAAATACAAATCCTATCCAAATTACTTAACTACCAGAACGATAGAGCTCCGTAGGACATTTGAAACTTGGAGTTTGGAAAATCGCAGACAATTTAGTGTGTTAATGTTTGGTTATAAATTATTATATTAAACAATATGATTTATGATTCTAAACTTCTTGCTTTGCTAAATTTCAAAATCCCTACTAGACCCTTACGACCGTCAGCAATTTTTGCTGTACATTCACAACCTTTTAAGTGTAATTCTCCTATAACAGTATTTTTGCAGCTTGCCAACCAAGTTATGTCTGTTACCGATTTAGATTTTGCTATGAATCTTTGCAACTTTACCAAATCATTAAACCAGCATTTTAATGTAGTAAGTTGTTCTTAAAATATATAGATCAATTTCATGGCTGCCTTCTCAGGCATTTAATTTGTCGCATTAGAGATTCTGTTGTTAGGATGTATATTGTGTATATATATGTTTATGTGTATATTTATATGTATATTTCCTTGCATTTTTATATTGCTACTGTGTTTATATTTTTTTTTTGGTACATTCCCTTGTAATGAGGCAACGCCTGTTTGGGAATAAAATAAAATAAATAAAAATAAAATAAAATATACGAATTATGATTTAAAATTGATCTAATAATGCCAACAAACTCAAATGCGTGTTTCTTGCATTTCTATTTCTAATTATGCCACCATCTACGGGGTTGATAATTAGCACTAGGGAAGCTTATCAAGTAATCAGTGTGTAATAATCATTACACTTGAGGTAAGATACGAAGGCAAGCCAAGTAAACAAACGCAATTAGTCGGTGAATATCACGTGATAGAAAGGCGTTCTGCGGTTGGACCTTTCGAATAGAAAGTTGAACACCGTTTATACGCGTCGTTAACCTAGAGGAGGAATGAGCGTTATTTTGTTGTGCGGTAATTTCTTTTACGGCAACATGCGACGGAAGTTTATGTAAAATGCGCACCGGTGTGAAACTGGTTTAGCATGCACCGGGAAATGTCAGAATCTTTGTTTACGTCGCTTGCCTTCGTAACTTGGCTCAAGTGTAGAAACTACCATAAATAGAATGAGCATTTTTTGTTAAAATTTATAGCATTCTTATGTACTTATTATTAATTACTAACTTTGTCTTATATACTGGACTACCCAACAAAGAAATTTTTTTATGACCTTTCGAATAGAAAGTTGAACACCGTTTATACGCGTCGTTAACCTAGAGGAGGAATGAGCGTTATTTTGTTGTGCGGTAATTTCTTTTACAGCAACATGCGACGGAAGTTTATGTAAAATGCGCACCGGTGTGAAACTGGTTTAGCATGCACCGGGAACTGTCAGAATCTTTGTTTACGTCGCTTGCCTTCGTAACTTGGCTCAAGTGTAGAAACTACCATAAATAGAATGATCATTTTTTGTTAAAATTTATAGCATTCTTATGTACTTATTATTAATTACTAACTTTGTCTTATATACTGGACTACCCAACAAAGAAATTTTTTTATCGCTTTTCAATTTGTTGGAAAATATTGATAAAAAATTATTATTTAGAATGGAACGTGGAACGTATTTCTGCCATCGATCAATTATTTTTAACGTTATATAATCTGCGCCAGAATCCCCCACATAAAGATTTAGCTCAGCGCTTTAACTGTAGGCAACGGTTACTAATATTTTTTTAACTTGGTTAAATTTGTTACGCGAAGTAATATTTTCCAGTTTAATGTCATCTGTACCATCTGTTAAAGATAATCAAGCATGTTTACCTAATTGTTTTGCTTTCTTTCCGATTACAAGAATGGTATTAGATCGCACCGAAATTTTTTCTGAAATTCCATGTTTGCTTGAAAAGCAAAAAGCGACATAGCCTATACTCCATCTAAGTTATATGTGCCTGCATAATAAGAGAACTTTATGAAAAAATATGAAAAATATTTTGCAAAGCAAACCTGGTAGTTTTTTGAAAAGCGATGCAGGGTACCGATTTCTTTTGCAAGCTGCTAGCACCGTACCGAACGAACTGGCTGTTAAACGAAACCTGCGAATAATTAAGCACAAGGGATTTTTTTACTGCCCTATGGTTTACTCAAATATAGTTATTGCTTAGGAGAAACATTCACTTTTTGTTCAAAATAACTAATTTTTCAGATATATTTTGATATTCTGCGAAGAAAATTATATAACTAATCTGCGGAACAATAATATCTTCCTGTGCAGTAAGTCTAGGTGCTAGAAGCCAACTGAATCCTACCACCCCTCCAAACGAATCAAATTTTTCTCTAAGCGTTTCGATCTCTTCCTTGGTAACACTTCTCTTGAAGCTCGATATTCCTTAGACGGCAAAACAATTCATCGATTGTTCTCACGTTTTCATCAAGTGGTTTGGATTGTTTAGGCACTGACCAGCTACATGACTGGTCTGTAACTGATGTATTGTAATGGGCAAATAGTGCCAGTGCAGCAACATGATGACATGAAACTTGTCCACGAGGACATGTGCAAGAAGTTGAGGTTATGTTTTTGTCTTCATCGAGGAAGATCTACAAAGTAAAAATATATACTTAGTATTCGTTACTGCTTAGAATCCATCTGAAGCAGCAATCAGTATTTTAAATAATTATACTTTTTAAGCTAAAATGTATCTTACCTGAACATTGTATCGCTTATCTTTCATGCTTGCGTGTACTGTACCATTTACCATTTAATAATAAACAGAAAAAGAAGACACTATTCAATTCAGCAGTATTGGCCGTATCCAATATGAAAGACAGTTGCCTGGAGGCTATCCAAGAATGTCCATAAAACGCTTTCCAGAGGCGAGCGTTTCCTTTCCAGAAACTTTCCATTTGAAAATATATTTTTTGGAACTTTTCCTTATTGCCATTCTCTAGCGTGCTTTTAAAACTTTCTTTAGTGCAACAAAAGTTATTAAATTCGTCCTACATTTTAAATGCGGCATATGCCGCGGGTTTCAGCTAGTTTCTTCATAAATAGGAAACTTGGGAGTTTTGTTTCAATGTTTGACATCCTCCGAAAGTGACAGTTTGGTGTGCTGTTTCACCGTCAAAGATTGTCGGGGCTCATTTTTTCGAGGAAATTGGTGAAACGGTAACGGTTACATCTTAAAGACATTACATGCTTTAAAGATCTTTTTATTGCAAATAGAGGAGGAGATAGTAAATGAATATTGGTTTCAACAGGACGGTGCTACAAATTACACCGCAAGAATTACTACGAATCTCCTACAACAATCGTTTCCAAATAAACTGATTTCTTGCTATGGTGACCTTCATTAGCCCTCGAGATCGCAGGACATAACCACTCCTGATTTTTTCTTTGGGATTACTTGAAGAGCAGAGTACTTACAAGAAAGATAAGAAATCTGGAAAAGCTTAAAATGTTTATTCGGGAAAATATTGAAGCTATACTGCAGGATATGCGGCAACGTGAGATTTCGGACACAGTTTAAAAGAGTGCATTCAACAAGATGGGAGTCATTTAACCGACAGCATTTTTCATAAGTGAATCTCCCATTCTTAGTCTTTAAGAAATAGTTCTGATTAACTATGTAATTTAAGCAAATCAATTTTTATTACAAATTGAAACTGACCAATGCTTTTTGGTGCTCACTGTACTTCAGGGAAAGTTCTTTCATGAGAAGGCTTGAAGCACCACATGTCTTCCTTCTAGCACATTTCTTTATCCACACGCTTTTTCTTGGAACTAATTCATCTTTCCAGTATTTTTATCAATTCCTGGCACATACATTTTATAGCAGTTTTCACTATTCGTTTATGAGCGTGTTCTTAGTGCCACTCATTTTGGAGCTTAAACTGGACTATCTACTTACGCAAAATACTTAAAAAACGCATTGTTAAAACACGCGCTTTTAGTACTGGCTATTAGTTACTTGTTCCCATGTAATGTAACTGAGCCTTCGGAATAATTTTATTATTTGTCACTAATAATACGAATATACTTTGAACGATTTTGAACTGACGTCAAAAGTCATGTCAAAATAACCTAAAATAAGGCATTTGAATAGCTTATGTCAAATTCAAATATAATGTGATTATTATATTATTTTTTAAAATTCAAGTACTCCATGGTGTGTGGATCCAACCAATCACAATGGGTTGCACCAATGACTCGACTCTTTCTTATTATATACAGGGACTCTATTTGTTTCCCGGTTAAAGCGCCACCTATTGGCTCCTGATTGCTTGAGAATACAACTGATGCTAATTTGACTAGCAAGTAAAATCTTATATCATACGGATAGCATTGATGACGCAGGGCTCATCTTTCGTGGTTTCTATAATAGGTATCTATTCATTGGTAAAATCTTAACTTTTAAGGTTAATGGTATAATTGTTGTAAAACTTATATTTGCTTTTGCCTTTTTTACACAACCGTTTTTGCATCGTAGGTGTGTTCCCTTTTCTCCGTTAATTATGTTGTTGGTAGATAAAATACCCAATAGATATCTCTTTGCCACTGCGCCTCAAAAACCCAACAAACAATCATGAATCATGAACGGAAAGAATAGATACCTGCACAGTAACAATATTAAAGTGCCTATACATTTTAACAATATAACGTTTTAGTCTTTCAATTTCAATTTAAGTACTCTGCATCTCAATTTCAACTTGTAAATTGGTATAGGTACTGATTCAATGCTCCAAATTTAAGGTTATCATTACACGTAATCAAGTAACTAACTAGTACACCATTACAGTTCCGAGAATTCTGGAGGAAGTGTAACCGGAATCTTGATAAAAACTTAAACTGAGAATTACATTTTTGGCCAACGTTTGCCTGTTTGACATATTGACATTTGTGTTTGAAATATTAGCCTACCATGTTAAATATACCTGCTTAATGTAAAATCAAGTGGTTTTGAATTGTGGATCCACATGTTTCAACTCTTTCTTATTATATACAGGGACTCTACGAAAAAGTACAGTGACTATATATAGTCACTGTAGAAAAAGTAGTGTAACTCTATATTAAAGTAATTAATATAGAGTTACACTACGAAAAACTAGAGTCCCTGTTTATAGTAAGGTAAGAGTTGGGACATGCGGATCCAATGTCAAATACCACTTGATTCTTTATCGAAGTTTTTTTCGCTTGTTAACCTTCAGTTTTGTTTGACTTGACAAATAATCCTTGCTTGACAAGATGCATTTCAATAAATTTTTCGATTTGACGTCATTATTTTTAAACATTTACTATTTACTAATGAATAGTATATTACATACCGAGGTGGGAAGTGTTTCATTACTGTCGAGAGATTAGGTAGTTTACCGAGACGCGTAGCGCCGAGGTTAACTTTATCTCGAGACAGGAATGAAAATTTCCACCGTGGTATGTATACTATTTTATTTGCAATCATCTAATTTTAAAAATAACTACACAATTCTGAATAATAGATATCTTGATGTAGCTAATATTTTTGTTACCATGAAAACAACCCACTCAATGTTTGGTTACCATGGAAACACCCCACTCTTCAGGTATGTAATATTTTTCGGGGTATGTAATATTTTCCTGGCTAGTTTCAAATAATCATCTAGTTCCCAGCTGTTGTCATGTCATGAAACTGACACATTACAATGTGATTGCGAATAAAACATATTACGTATTGGATATGAAGAGAGTTTAGTTGCTTCCAACGCTTGTAATTTCAGCTAACATAAACACTAAATCATGAGTAGCAATCACAGTATGATTCGGGAGAGTAATCCGACCAACAAATTTATCAGAAGACACGCAGCATATCTGTGCACTTTTTCTAATTCATTTTGTCCAGGTACATACTTTCTTAGTGATTCATATAATTTCAAAAATGTAAATACATCCTGTAAAATTCCACTTTCAAGTTTTAAACATTCCAGTTTTCTATTTAATGTTCAAACGGAAGGATATGGTAAATGCAGCTTCAATAGGCTATTATAACCACTGGTTCCAAAGGTAAATTTAAGATGTAATGCGGCTCTGGCAGTTTCATTGAACGATGGAATGAAGCAGTTGGTTTTGCGATGAATAGCATTAATTTGACCAGGATTGAAAATATTTTCAAAATTTTAAATTTTGTGGTTTCTTTCTCTTGTTAGTTCATTGATAAAAATCTTCTTATTATGGTTTTAAATACTAATCGGCAAACATTTAGTATAGTTGAAACTTGGTTTTAATACGTTTCTATAATCTTTTGAAGCTCATAGATATTCTTGCCACTGACATTTTGTTAACCATTGGTCTCCTGTGAAATGCTGATTATACAAGCGAAATCCAGCCATATTTAAGAATTTCTTGTTCCACTATGTCTTTCAGCGTTGATTGTTTGAGAAACTTGTGAAAATAAAATTCCTGACTTGTATTATTACAATTAAGTGCTGAACAGCCTGTCATAGTGACAGCAATAAACTTAGATATTTCGTTATTCAGTTGAAAACGAGTTGTCAAATTGTAAAAAAACATATACTCCAAAAGATTGGTTCCAACCAATGAAAAACGGGCATCCACATGTCCCAACTCTTATTTTAATATTATACAGGGACTCTACGAAAAAGGCTAACATGGACGTAAGGTATCTATAAGTTTAGTCATTTGTGGTGGAAGCGTCAATTGCCCATTTTAGCCTTAGGTATTAGGTTAAAGAAAGAAATAATCGAAATTGTAGTTGTAGCAGCAGCTGTATTCCAAATTATTGCTTGTAACAAGTAAAATAACTCAAATAAACAAGTGACGATATAAATGACTGAAATTTTGGAAATCATATAAACTTGGACTAGCAGCATTGCCACATTTGCTATAAGTTTAAGCTTCTTGTTTTCAACAAATTTTTAGAGAGAAAATCTGAAATGTTTAGCGTTCTTTAATTGTAACTTTTAAACTAGATCAGAGTGCACGCAAAAATTAAGCATTAAAACAGAAAAAAATTATAAATTTTTACTGACTATTCAACTCACCCCCTTCAAGTTAACTATTCACCAATCATAATTTAGTATTTATGTCATTTGCTACCAATCAGCGTAAAATTGTGCAACAATTCCGCTAGCGGAGTTTTAATGACTATTCAACTCACCCCCTTCAAGTTAACTATTCACCAATCATAATTTAGTATTTATGTCATTTGCCACCAATCAGCGTAAAATTGTGCAACAATTCCGCTAGCGGAGTTTTAATGACAATTTTTTTCTCTTTCTGTGACATTTATTTAACTTCCTGTAAAATTAATCAAATATGATATTAGAAATGTCATATTTGACAAACAATTTATTTTACGTCAACAGATTTTTATTTTCAAAAAGGACGTGATAAAATTGATTAATTACTAAGAAATATCAATTTTGTTCGTTGAATAGTCCTTCAAATGCCGCTTGCAGCCGACGAATTGCATGAATTTTTGTCAAAGTGTTTATTCGTGTTTAATGCTTCAAAATTGGTCTCGTGCTGTCGCACTCGACCAATTTATATCGAAGCAATAAACACTCATACACTTTGACAAAAATTTTCGGCAATTCGTCGACCGCTCGCGGTATTGTATGTGAAAATTAATCACGCTACATTATTGCCACTTCTGTGACACCCTGTATCGTTACTTAAATAAATGATGACATTAAGATAGTGACAATCAAGCTTTTCTATAGGTATAGTATTCCAACCAGAAATTGGAAAGCTATTTAAAATCAGGCCACCATTGAGAACTGTAAGTCACTTCGTAATTTAATTCATAAAATTACTGTTTGACTGTCATTCAGTGACACTTCGATAATAACCTTCAAATTTGACAGCTGTAATGGGAAGTTTGGAAGACAGATACGTTTTTCAACATTTTCTATGCTACTATACGGTTTTAAAAACTCAACTAGCACCTACTTAAATCATGCACAATGTTACAATGCCTTAACAAAACAGTTACATCCACAATTTGCAGATCAACTGTCATTACCTACTTGAAAGCTGATTGACATTAGAGTATTATTTACCGATTGTATGAAACCAACTTGGACATGACTTACACGTTTCATGGTGTATACTGGATTTTAAATAGCTTTCCAATTTTTGGTTGGAATACTATACAGTGGTGTGCAAATAAATCTGGGACAATGGTTTTTTCATATGTAAATTGAGTTAAGATTTGAAGCATATCTCCATGGATATCCTGCTATCAGAAAGAGTTGCATTAAACTTTGACAAGTAAATGAAAATGTAGCTTTTTCTGGTAGCAGAAAATCCATGGAGATATTCTTCAATTCTCAACTCAACCTACATATGAAAATGCCATTGTCCCAGATTTATTTCCACACAACTGTACTTAGTGTTTGTGAAACTATAAAATAACAAATGATTTCTAGATTATCATACCAACATTTTACATCAGTTTTAAGATCTTATTATTGATATAGAATGTTACATAATAACTTATAAATGTAAGAAGTTTAGTTTTACATTAATTTGAACAGTATAGAAATAGAGGAATGCACAGGACATTTAGTATTCAAGTATATTTAATTACATACAATACCATCACATCTGAGCATAATTGAACAATGACTAGATGGTGATGTGTTTGCACAAGATTTTGTAGTTACAAAAATCATAGCAATCTCTTGGACAAGTTACATCTGCAGGAAGCTTCTTATTCTAAGGTTTTTCTGTAGTATGTGTCTTCATATGTTTGACTAAAGTACGTTTCCCCGCCACTTTATGTTCACATATAGAACATGAATGCTGTTCTTTTACTGTATGCCTCTTCTTCATATGACTTACTAAATTAATTTTATATGATGATTTATACTCACAAATAGAACATGCATACGGTTTTTCTCCTGTGTGTCTCATTATATGTCTTACTATACGATCTTTCTTTGCTGCTTTATAATCACAAAAGGAGCATGGAAAAGGTTTTTCTCCTGTATGTTTCCTGATGTGGATGACTAAGCTACTTTTTTTTGCTGTTTTATATTCGCAAAACCCACATGAATGCTGTTTCTCTCCTGTATGCGTCTTTATATGGCCCAATAAAGTACTTCTCTGTGCTGCTTTATATTCACAAAAAGAACATGCATACGGTTTTTCTCCTGTATGTGTTTTCATGTGTTCAACTAAAATAGTTTTCTGTTTTGTTGCAAACTGGCAAGTAGAACACGCATAAGGTTTCTCGCCTGTATGCCTCTTCATATGACTTACTATATTACTTCGATATGATGCTTTATAATCGCAAATTGAACATGCATAAGGTTTTTCTCCTGTATGCGACCTCATATGGGTCACTAGACTACATTTGTGTGCTGTTTTATACTCACAAACTGAACATACATAAGGTTTCTCATCTGTATGCATCTTCATATGGCTCACTAAAAGATTTTTATTTGTTGATGTATAATCACAATTAAAACAAGCAAAAGGTTTTTCTCCTGAATGTGTCCTCATATGGATATTTATCTCAGCTTTGCGTGTTGCTTTATACCCGCAAATAGAACATGAGTAACGTTTTTTATCTAGATGTGTCTTCAAATGATTAACAAAGTTAAATTTCGATGCAGTTTTATATTCACAAATGGAACATAAGTGAGATTGTTCCGTATGAGTCATAATTTGTTCCAAGAAATTACTCTCGTCTTTTACTTTATATTCACAGGCCTTCCAAGCGAACTGCTCTTCTGAGAGACTTTCACTTGTTGCACACGTAACAAGCATTTCATCTTTTATATTAATTTCCTCCTGTTTAATATTTAATCCGTAATCAGCCATGTTGGTGACAGTGCCTTGGATGGTCTCTCGCTGTACCTGTAAATTTGCAACTTCTTCATTTTCATATAGTGGTTCGTGTAATGTGCTGGTTATCGCAGAAGGCAAATTATAATCATATTTTTGCGCGGCGTCCATTGTTACAGCAAAAATTAAGAGTTCGGATTTATTAAATATTATATCTAAAAAGAAAAATTTACTTAGGTTATGTTGTGTTTTATTGTAAAAATATTAACAAATTTGCTACACTGAGTTGTAATATTTTTACTTACATAGAGTAACACAAAGTGGAATTCAGATAAGGGGCTAGCAGAAAACATAATATTGAATTATTGCAGCAACCACCATCACTGTCAAACTCGATAGAATATAGAATAGATCAAATTAATGTAATTGAAGAGAACTACTGTAACCTATAGGGTGTCCCTCAACAGGATATCCACATTTCCATTGTATGTTATAGGGTTTATCTGAAGCGCAAAAGTGTCTACAAACACATAACTTCATCTGTGTATCGAGATTAGAGGTAACATTAAAACTAAGAATAACAATTGTAACAGTTTTGTTCTGTATGTAACTGAAGTCCCAACTCCCTATCGCAATCTTCTGATGAAGCTCACAACGCCATCGCACAATTTCAATAGTTGATGGTCACGGTAGTTAAATATATACAAGGTGTCCAGATTACAATTCTTTAACAGGATGTATTGCACATTAAAACAATACAAAGTTCTTATTAACCCATGTCCGAAAATCAGAATTAGGGTTTACCTTTTTATTTTTCATCTAATTCTAATATCAACAAAATAACAAATCGAATGTTTGTAAGCTGTCCTATTATACTAAATTATATAAACTAAAGTAATAGTATTTAATATTACTAGCTTGGTAAGAGGGCTTTTACTGGAGGACAGAAGGATATGGCTAGCGAGCCAGTCACCTTCTGGAGCCAGTAAAACCTGTTACCTTGCGTGTATTGTTGAATATTTAATTTGTTCCTCACTTGTAAATAATTATAAATTTACTATTTATTCACAATGTCAAACTGACAAGCAACTAACTTCATCAATATGACACATACTAAGGAAGACAACTCTGGCTTTGCACGCTATCATTTATCTACGAGCACGCTTGTAAAATTTTACTGGCTATCCAGTATAGTAATTTACGTAACAAGTTCCGAAAGTGATATTTTACGGGATGAGTAGGAAGTTTCCAGGACGAGCCGTAGGCGAGTCCTGGAATCCTGCGAGCCCCGTAAAATCACTTTCGGATCGTGTTACGTACAATATTTTTTTGCTGGCGTTTATTATGTTAAAAAGAATATGGATGGATACAAGTTATATTATGAATAGACAATAGGCCCCTGTGTAAAACTGCAAGCTTGCAACCTTGAACAATAATAGCTTCTTTTGTGTGAACTGCAAGTCTGCAACCTTGAACGCACGTGGCTTCCTGTCTCACGCTCCCTTTTAGAGATAACGCTTATCTTAGCTGATTAGGCATAGTATATATACTAGTAGCTTGCACCTCTAAGTTAAGCTCCAGTCAGTCGATAAGTTCCATTGTGTTCATATCATAGCTAGATGTAAGAAATTGTCCGGCGGCTAGCTGTGTGCTTCCAATGTTATATTTCATTGTAAAATAAAAATAAACGTTTTTTAAAAAGTCGTTTCGGCGGCCTTTTAATAAAACTGGCGCAGTCGTTCGGATTTGTGGAGGAAAACCTGGAAAACTACAAACATCGAGTCGACCAGCAACTTTCCTTGAGGTTCAGCTCTTTGCCGCAAATCGAAACCTACCACCCAGCGGATCTTCGGACATCTCCAACAGGGACAAACATCGCCCGATCGTGAGAAGCGCCCGTCGACCCAGCTCCTGCTCCTCCGTGGTTATTGGAACCATCTGGTCATTGGGACCACTCTTGATCATTGGGATCAGTCTCTGGTTTGGCAACGTCAACAACGACGACCCCAGGACAACTTTTGGATAACGCTCTAGCGCAAAGCTGGACTATCCAAGTCGGACTTCAGGACCTCTGTGCAGGCCAGCCGACATCAATAGGATCGACGCATCCTTTTTGAAGACAACAGGACGTAGCTTGATCGCACGCCGTTCGTCAATTTTAGCGCACAATGTAAGTGCATATTTTTATAATAATTTTCAAGCTTTAGAGAAAAAGCAAAGGTATATTTTTATAATAATTTTCAAGCTTTAGAGAAAAAGCAAAGGTATATTTTAAAAATAATAATTTTCAAGCTTTAGAGAAAAAGCAAAGGTATATTTTAAAGGCAACAAAGTAACGACTATTAAAGCGTTCGCCTAAGTAATAATTTTCAAAGTTTTAAAGAAAAAGCAAAATAATTAATTTTAAAGGCAACAAAGTAACGTAATATAATTTTCAAAAATAATTATTAAAGCGTTCGCCTAAAACAACAAAGTTAACTAATATAAAGTTTTAAAAATTATACTAACATAGTTTTAAATATTTATTTATAAGTTCAGGCAAAACGTAGTAAGCCAGACCAATTGCTGCACATACTAGGTGTGCTTAATTTGCATTTGTGCTTGCGTTCTTGCGCGTAGGGCTCCTACCCCCTGTTAAGCATCCCCTAGTCATACAAATTGTTTACTAACATAAAAAAAAATTAAAAATCAAGTGAAACAAATAAAGTAAAATTAATTTTTGTCAACAAAATTTTTATGTTAAAGGAAATCTTGAATCATTACGTAAAACACTTATAATTATATTTTGAAACAATTGTAAAAATTTTATGTCACGAGATAGATCACGCTCACCAAGGAATTCTATCCCTAGAATTTTATTTTTAAATAATTGTAACAACATTAGCAACCCAAATATGGTTGAACAAAACGCATCATTGTTTCCCTCACATTTTAATGTAGCTTTACTAAATGAAATTCCCACATATGATGGTAATCAAGCCACTCTTTCGGAATTTATCAGATCCGCAGAAATCATTGCAACTAAATTTTGTACAGAAAATTTAAACGATTATATCAACCAAGTAATTTTAAATTCGATAAGGAATAAATTAAAAGGTCAAGCGTTAGAAGTAATCACAGGTTACGAGTATGATACTTGGAAAGATTTAAAAAATGTCTTAATTGAAAATTTTGGCGACCAAAGGTCAGAATTGAATCTCTTAATCGATTTAACTAAATTAAAACAGAATAAAGACTCTCCCATAGAATTTTTCAATAAAGTTAGAACTCATTTAGCAATTTATAATTCTAAAGTTTCTCTGAGTCAAGAATCAAAAGATATTATCACTTATAAATTAAAGGCTATCAAAGATTTAGCACTTCGCACTTTTACAAGTGGACTAAATGAAAATTTAGGAAGCTTCGTAAGAAGTAGAAATCCAACTTCACTAGAACAAGCGTTAAGCATAGTAAAAGAAGAAATTGATATCAGATATTCTCAAAATCAAAATAATTTTCAAAGTCAGAAATTAAATAAATCAAATTTAACTTCCAATATTCAAACACAAAATTCATACCAATCTAAATTAAATAACCCAAATTTTATGCGAAGACCATTCCAACAAAATCGAAATAATTTTAATCAAAATCCCAACTATTTTAAAAATCCAACGAATTTTAATAATCCTAATAATTCTAGAATAACTCGAAATTCAAGCTTTAATGCATTTGCACCAAAACCAAATTTTTCACCAACAAATAAACCAGAACCTATGGACTTTAGCACTATAAAAAGACCAACTACTCAACAATAAAATTTTCCTAATAAATATCGAGCAAATTCTCAAAACGTTAATAGAAATTTTAATCATTTAAATTACCATCAAGAAAAACCTCCGGATGAGTATGAAAACTTAGCCGAAAATTTATTTGAAAATGGAGAATTTTCAACTCCAGAAAATTTTAACGAAAACCTTCAGGAATATTCTGACCCTGATAATTCACAAGACTTAGATCACACCCCAGATTATTTCGAATATCCAGATCCAGACGATACTGTAAATTTTTATTAAGAGCCTCGGAAAAGAATATTTTAACTTTTAATATAAATCCAAAATCAAACCTTCCTTATATTATAATTCCCGCCACCGGCGATAAACTTTTAATAGATACAGGTAGCTCACAAACAATAATTTCTCCAGAATTTGTACAACAACATTTTCCAAATTATATTTATGAAACAGAATTCGAGATAGTTACATCTCATGGAATTTCTCAACATAACTTAATTGCAGATTTACCCATTCCTAATCTTTTTTATAAAAACGGAACACATACGTGTTATTTATTCAATTTTCACCAAGACTATGTAGGACTTATTGGATCCGATTTACTTTCAAAATTATCCGCCCGAATAGATTATAAATGGATGCACATTCAAACAGAAAAAACAGTAATACCGTTCTATTATAATCCATCAAAAACTAAACAGGAAATTCAAAAACGTAATGAATGTAATTTTTCCAAATTTAAAAACTCAGATTTTGTCAGAAAACTTGTAGTACCTCCGCGTACAGAATGTTTTGTAAATTTACCAGCAGTAGGAAAGAATGGAACTAAAATAGCTCCAAAACTAAAATTTAATGACAAATTAATTATGCCTTCAGCATTAGTGAAATTACAATAATTGGTTTAAAACCAGCGTAATTAATACTTCAAACGAAACACAAGAAATAAATATTTATAATCCTTTATTTTTAGAAGACTATGAACCCGATAGCAAAAATCAACCTATCAGACTTAACAACTTTAATATAAATACTCCAAACACCAGAAGTATTTTAAATAACAATTTAAAAAACAATTTAAGATTAGACCATTTAAACGAAGACGAAAAAACTCTTTTGACCAATTTATGTTTTCAATACAGAGATGTATTTTACTCTCCCGAAATACCTTTATCCGTTACGAATTTGACAAAACACCACATTAGGACTAAAACCAATGCACCTATATTTACGAAAACATACCGTTATCCCCATATTCATCGCGAAGAAGTCAAAAAGCAAATAAAGAAAATGTTAAACGAAGATATTATAGAGCCATCGGAATCACCGTATAATTTTCCTATTTGGGTCGTCCCAAAAAAGTTAGACGCCTCCGGAAAACAAAAATGGCGCATTGTAGTTGACTATCGAAAGTTAAATGAACAAACTATTGAAGATAAATATCCATTGCCCCGTATAGAAACTGTATTAGACAATCTTGGCAGAGCCAAATACTTTACAACATTGGATCTTGCCTCTGGTTTCCACCAGATAGAAATCGAAAAGAAAGATCGCGAAAAAACCGCTTTTTCAACCGAAGAAGGCCATTTTCAGTTTAAAAGAATGGCTATGGGTTTACGTAACAGTCCTGCATCCTTCCAAAGGATGATAAATACATCCTTAATTGGACTCACTCCAACACAGTGCCTAGTTTACCTAGACGACATTATAATTTTCGGAAGTTCTCTTCAAGAACACATGCAACGTTTAAAAAATGTATTTCAAAAATGTAGAGATGCTAATGTAAAGATTCAGTTAGATAAATCGGAATTTTTACATAAATCTGTAAAATATTTAGGTCATATAGTTACTTCAGAAGGAATAAAACCAGATCCATCTAAAATATCAGCAATCAAAAATTTCCCAGCACCTAAAACAAGAACCGAGATAAAATCATTCTTAGGACTATTTGGCTATTATAGAAAATTTGTTAAGGACTTTGCCAAAATAACAAAATTTTTAACTGTATGTTTAAAGAAAGAGAATAAAATTGTACACACCCCTGAATTTTTGAAGAACTTTGAGTATTGCAAACAAATTTTAATGAATGAACCAGTACTTCAATATCCTGATTTTGAAAAACCTTTCGAACTGACTACCGATGCATCTAAATTTGCGATAGGCGCGGTATTATCCCAAGATGGTAAACCCACCTGTTATGCCTCCAGAACCCTTAATAATGCAGAACAAAATTATACTACAATTGAACGAGAACTCCTAGCCATAGTTTGGGCAACCAAACAATTTCGTCCATATCTGTATGGAGTAAAATTTAAATTATACACCGATCATAGACCGCTTGTTTGGCTCAAAAATTTAAAAGAACCAAATTCCAAATTAACTCGTTGGGCACTTAAATTAGAAGAATACGACTTCACCGTAAACTATCTACCAGGCAAATTAAATAAAGTTGCCGACGCTCTATCGCGTGTTCAAATTCACCCCATGACTTTAGAAACACCCGATAGACTTCATACACCAATACCAATACAAGGTAACGAAAGCTTAATGGCAAGTAGGGCAAGCACCCCCGACATACGAGACTTTTTTTCGGTACCGACCATCGGACCACCAAAATCAAAAACGCCTAAAGTAAAAGTTATATCCGACATCCAAATAAGACCACCAAATAACGACGATAATAAATCCTATGTCGAAACAATACATTCGCAACAATCATCTACCCCCGTAATAGATATTGCCGAAAAACCTCTACAACAATTTAAAAATCAAATTGAATTTGTAATTTCTCAACTACCACGAGATATCGGAATCACTAAATACGACGGAATTACACATTATTCTGTATCCCTAAATAATACAAATAAAATTGACGTATTCAACAGGCTATTAATTGAACATTGTGAACCTAGAACACATTACCATTGTTATTTTCCTAACGACGAACTTTGTTTAGATTTTTCAAATTTTCTGCAAAACATAATTAACGATAATACACCCAAATTTCATCGATGTATGTCACAAGTGACTTACGTTCTAAGTCCACAAGATCGTCAATATCAAATCCAAAATTACCACCTAGGCAAAACCAATCACCGTGGTATCAATGAAACAATTGAACATATAAAAAGAAAATATTATTGGAAATCAATTAATAAAGATGTCACTGACTATATTAATAATTGTCATATTTGTAAAGCGCAAAAGTACAATAGAAACCCAATTAAACAGCCCTTACAGCTTACTCCTACACAAAACCAACCATTTCATACTATACACTTGGATATTTTTCAGATAGGCAAGAGAAGTTATTTAACAATAATAGATTCATTTTCCAAATTCGCCCAAGCATACTATATTAAATCTCGAAATTTAACAGACGTCATTGAACAACTACTTAATTATATGTGTACTTTTACTACACCAAATATCATTATAGCTGATGGAGAATTTAACAAAAATATTTTTAAAGACTTCATAGCTTTACATAAAATCCAGTTGCATACGACAACCCCACATCACCATCAATCTAACTCCCCAATTGAACGACTACATTCGACAATAATTGAACACTATCGACTATTGACGGATGTACCTGAACAAAACAAAATTCAATATTGTATTCTTGCATACAATCATACGATATACTCTAATCTCAATTTGACCCCTTTTGAGATTGTATTTGGTCATACTGAATGTAGAAATCAGTTCGATTTAGACTATACAAAAACCTACTATCATGATTATTTATCTGGTCACAAAATCCGCATGAAAAAAATTTACGAAATATTGCAAGGCAAGCAAATTGATAGTAAAGAAAAACGAAATTTAAAATTAAACCCAACCCGGAAAAATAAAACATTTCAATTAAATGAAAAAGTATTTGTTAAAACAAATTCCAGAAGTAAAGATGAACCAAAATTTATAGGACCATATACAATATCCCAAATTTTAGAACATGACATATACGAGTTAACACCGCATAATGGATCGTCCAACATTAGACGCCATGCTAATGAACTACTACCCTATTCAGACTTATTACCTTCATCGTCTGTATCTTGATTAAATATTCAATCATACACGGCGATATAATATTGTAAATATTTTAAAATGTAATCCAGAACTATATTCTTTAAATTTAGGCAATGTAGTTCTTAAATAAAGCAAATAGACGCTTATTAGAAATATATATGATATTCCTATTTTATTCGTTATGATACACTTAGAAACAATTTGCTATTTTATTATTCAGTATAAAAGAACCTTAAATAAAATTGCTAATTTAAAAGTTTCAAACATTGACCGCTTAATAATTCCTGAATCGAATTCATAAATGTCTCGAAGATTGACTTGATACCAGTTGACACCCAGAAATTGGTTGAGGACCGAATTAAGCTTAATAAATATGAAAATTTGTTAAAACCTGTTAATTTTATTAAATCTGATAATTTAAGTGTGTCTGCGATTATATTTACTCTGTGTACTATTCTTATGTTAATAATTTTATATTATATTTGTATTATAATAGAAACACAATGAAGATTAAACTTATTAGATTTTTAAATAAAGATTTTGAACCAGTTAACGTAAATGCATAAGTTTAATTTTCTTTTCTTTTTTGTAAGTTCAATAGAGGCATATTTGAATACCGCTATTGAACATTTTATCGGCGGACGAGTTATATTATGAATAGACAATAGGCCCCCTGTGTAAAACTGCAAGCTTGCAACCTTGAACAATAATAGCTTCTTTTGTGTGAACTGCAAGTCTGCAACCTTGAACGCACGTGGCTTCCTGTCTCACGCTCCCTTTTAGAGATAACGCTTATCTTAGCTGATTAGGCATAGTATATATACTAGTAGCTTGCACCTCTAAGTTAAGCTCCAGTCAGTCGATAAGTTCCATTGTGTTCGTATCATAGCTAGATGTAAGAAATTGTCCGGCGGCTAGCTGTGTGCTTCCAATGTTATATTTCATTGTAAAATAAAAATAAACGTTTTTTAAAAAGTCGTTTCGGCGGCCTTTTAATAAAACTTACATTACTTATGAACTTTATATTATATAATATACATATAACAATCACTCTCATGAATACATTACTTATGAATATTAATTACACAATTATAACAATTAGTTATATTAATATTATTAGGGATATTAACAGAAGTGGCAGTGTTGCAGTTAGTATTAGACGTATTAGTATTTGTACTAGTTTTCGAGATACTAATTTCGTTACGGCCCTTTTCAATCTGTGAAGCTATGTGAATTTTGTTTCTTAAAGAATTTTCTACGTATCCCTCTGCTACACTGGTTGATTTCCAGCCTCCGTGTCTCTTCAAATTGGTTATACTACCACCACCATCAACAAGTAAAGTGGCTGAGCTCCTTCGTAAACAGTGCCCGGTGTATTCTTTGGGATGCGGTAATTTAAGAAATTCAGCAATTTTGCAAGCGATATTTCCAGAAGTGTGAATACCAATAGGTTGTGTAGTACATCTTCCGTTTTTGTAATATACAAATAATCTACGATGAGGTGTGTTTGCTTGACGTAATGACAAATATTTTCTGTATAACGAAATATTATTTTCTCCAATGACGACAAAGGTTCTTTCCATATTCGTTTTGAGAAGTACGAATTTTAATCACTAACATGGTTGTCTTATCTTCTATATCATCTAAACTCATTTTACAAAGCTTTTCACGACGACAAGCGCCTGCCAAACCAATTATTAATGCAACCTAAACATACAAAAAAATTAATCAAAAGGGAGAAGAGAAATTAGATTTAATTATATTACCTTTGTCATTAGGTAGATATTATCTCCGGCTTCTGATAAGAATTTATCTATTTCTTCTTTATTCAATACTCTTGACTTTTTTGGTTTATGGCCAACGGATTTTCTTTTAAGGAAAGCAATAACTTTGGGATAGCGGCTTATATCTATATTATTTTTAATGTTAATTGTGGACTTAAGCATCGAGTAATTGCTTCAGAGGCTTGACGGCTTTAAGGTTTTAGATTTTTCCATTACATATGCAAGAATGACTTCTTCATTTATAGTATGCACATTTTTATCATTGCTCCATTTTTTAAATAAATTGTAGACCAATTCATACCTCTCTCTTGACTTTAGCGGCAATAATTCATAAGTAGCCGCTTTAGCAGCTTCACTAATCTCATGTGGAATTAGTTCGGCCTCACTTTCACTACTGATTTCCATTTTTTGGAATGGAAAAGCGAAAACACACACGAATGTTATATGACAAGCGCTGTCATAATAAAAAAAAACAGGTTGATGTTATTGCCAAGGCCGTCTACATAGATTACATGGATACACAAAATCGTCCCGAAAGTAAAAAAATAGTTCCGAAAGTGAAAAAAATCGTCCCGAAAATATTACTTTCGGTACGATTTGTGTAAAGTGGGACTTTCGATTTAATAAATCATACCGAATGTTTTATTTTCGGGACGGCTGCAGAAAAAAAAATTTACAGGCTAGAGTGGCGTCAAAGCAAAAATTACATAGGCGTGGCTACAGTTATGCGCCAATAGCCGGTATCAGTGGCGTAGCAATGGGTTTACTCGAGGCGTGTACGGTAATCGTAACCTCAAATTTATACTTTAAACGAACATTTTTACTTACATGAAAATAATCCCAATCCTAGCTGTTTAGCTCTGAAAAGTACAGCTTTAAAAAGCGAAAAGAAGTAAAAAGTAGAGTTAAGCTTTGATAAACACACGAGAAAACAAAATGACACGACGAACGGCAATGAAGTGAATACAACAGCGGAAATCATCTTGTTGAACGTAATGGACTCGTCCGGACGTTTCTAGCGTTCTGCGCATCTATGACGCGGTGTACTTTACAAACTGAAAGACTTCTTGTCAGTTAAGAGACATTTTCAAGGTGAATACAGTGACTTGATAAAGTGATGTTTACAAATGAGGAACAAATAAAATAAATAACAACGTACAGTTTACTAAATCACAATATAAAAATACAAAATGCCATTCATTTATATCCACATGACACTAAAGTATGATCAAATAGTATATTGTATGTTAAGAGCTGAAAGTGCATTCTTGCCGCTTGCGCATGAATATTGCTGGTTGAGGCAAAGCCGAAACCAGCAATCATGCAAAAGCGGCAAGCGCACTTTTAGCTCGAAACAGACATACTATTTTTCCGACACCTGAGCATTACATTAAAGGAAATATCATATTTCATTTTATTGGAGAAATTAATTGACAATCAAGCTAACATT